>WHVA01000724.1:0-44719 GCA_015179125.1 Gautieria morchelliformis
CCTACACCTGTCCCGGTTCGACTTCATGCTCCACCACCGCCCCGGCCGCACCATGGGCAAGCCCGATGCCCTATCCCGCCGCGCGGATCACGGAAGCGGAAGTGGAGACAACGCGGATATGACACTGCTCCGCCCTAGTCTCTTTGCAATCCGTGCCCTAGAAGGAGTAACTGCAGTTGGGGCGGAAGCGGAAATGCTCCGGGATATCCGGAGGCAGTACCGGAATGGAGAGAAGGAGGAGTCGGTGGTGAAGGCAGTGGAGGAACTCCGGAAAGGGCACTCACGGTCTGTACGGGCAGCGGAATGGTCGGAACGTGATGGACTGCTCCACTTCAGAGGCAAGGTCTATGTTCCGGGTGGGCGGACCTCCGCCGTCGCATCGTGTCCCAGCACCATGACACACGGGTCGCTGGGCATGCTGGCAGGTGGAAGACGCTGGAGTTAGTGGCTCGGAATTACTGGTGGCCTCAGATGTCCCGCTACATCGGACAGTACGTGAAGACGTGTGACCTTTGTCTCCGAACCAAAGCGCAACGACATCCGCCCGTCGGAGAACTTGTTCCGCTCCCGATTCCCGAATCCCGCTGGGACACCATCAGTGTCGACTTCATCGTTGAACTCCCAGAGTCTCATGGCTACGACGCGATCATGAACGTCGTGGATTCGGTGAGCAAGGTGTCCCACTTCATTCCGACGCACACGACGATCACAGCCCTCGGAGCGGCCCGCCTGTTCCTTGCACATGTCTGGAAGTTGCATGGGCTCCCGAAGCAAGTCGTTTCCGACCGAGGTCCGCAGTTTGTCGCGGAACTGACTCGGGAGCTCTACCGCCTGCTCGGCATAAAGCTGGCTACCACCACAGCGTACCATCCGCAGGGTGACGGACAGACGGAACGGGTCAATCAGGAGTTGGAGCAATATCTCCGCCTCTTTGTCAATGAGAGGCAGGATGACTGGGATGAGTTACTTCCGCTGGCGGAATTCCAATACAACAACCATGTCCATTCCGCCACGCAACAGACTCCCTTCATGCTTGACTCCGGACGACACCCGCGGATGGGCTTCGAACCACGCCAGGCTGACTCCCGACTCGAGACGGTCAATGAGTTCCGAGACCGCATGGACTCCACCCTTTCGGAAGCCAAGTCGGCCCTTGCGAAGGCCAAGGATGACATGGCAAGGTACTACAACCGACGCCGGGTTCCTGCCCCAGAGTACCAAGTTGGAGACAAGGTGTACCTAGATGCAAGTGACATCCGCACCACACGCCCTTCGCAGAAGCTTGCCCACCGCTACCTTGGGCCCTTCACAGTGACGCGGAGGGTTGGACGGAATGCATACCGCCTCCGACTTCCGATGTCCATGTCCCGCCTCCACCCCGTCTTCAACGTGGTGAAGTTACTCCCTATGCTTGAGGACCCAATTCCACGTCGGAAGGCTCATCCGCCACCTCCGCCAGAAATTGTAGATGGGGAAGAGCACTACGTGGTGGAACGGATCCTGGACAGCCGGTTTGTGCGAGGACGACTCCAATTCCTCGTGAAATGGGAAGGGTATGGGTACGAGGAGAATTCGTGGGTCCCGGAGCAAGATGTTTCCGCTCCTGACAAACTCCGGGAGTTCTATAGGACACATCCAGGTGCCCCTCGCCGAATCCGCTCGCTGGCATTTCAATCCCTTGTGTCCCGTGCTTCGAGGACGCAGCACGCTAGAGGGGGGGTGATGTCAGGGGACACCCTGTTTTCCATTTCCAGTTCCGACTCCATTTCCGACTCCGCTTCCGGTTCCGATTCCATCTCCGCATCCGCTTTCGGGAACGATTCCGCTTCTGGGAGAACTTCCACCAGTTCCGTTCGCCTTGCCAGTTCCACTCCAATTTCCGACTTCCGCCCCGGAACAGTGTCGGAAATCAAGCGACTCGCATAATAGGTGGCATCAAGGGTCGATCAAGGGTCAGGGGGATGCAGGGTTGATGGCGGGTGCCAAGTGTTGTCCCTGGCTGCGCAGCGTAGTATAATACGGACTCGCTGACATTGGGGGTCCTTAGACTTTTCTCTTTGGATTTCCCCTTGTCAGGTGAGAACCCCCTCTCTTGTATGCTCTGTTCATTTATACATACTTTGGATTTCCCCTTGTCAGTTGTGTGGTAGTGTGATCTCCACGACTAGCCAGGGTTGCCCTTACATCGGCCCTCCCTCCGCTCGGTCCCGCTTCCGCCTTCGGATTCGACTCGTCAACCTTCTGTTTCTTTCGCTCCAGCCTCGAAGCGCACCCGTCCACAACGCAACGTCTCTTCTTGTCACGGCACTGATCGCATGACGTTTCCCGTGGATTACTCGACCACGTGCAATCCGCCCCCTTAGACTCGCATGGGTCACAAGGAGCTTTTTCCTCCTCATCGCCGTCCCGCGTTTTCTGCTTCTTAGTTGCGGGATTTTCCGGTCCTAGTTCACACAGCTCCAACATCCGATTCAGCTTGCTCTTTCGAGCCTTCTGGAATGTGTCTGCCCGACGTTTCCGTTCCACCACAAGGTTCACCGGAGTCGCGGTTTCCTTTTGTTTCCCTTTTCCTTCGGGAGACGGAGTACTTTCCGCCGAACTCTCCAAGTCTGACTCTGACTTGTCCTGAACATTATTCTAGAACTACTTTTAGTTCATTCAAGAACCTTTCTGCCGGACATTCCCGACTCACCTGTTCCTTTTCCGCCTTCTCTGCAGAAGCTTTCTCCGCAGCCGCTTTCTCTGCAGCAGCCTTGTCCGCAGCAGCTTTCCGAGCCGTGTTCCGTCTCCGTTTCTCTTCACGGACGCGCTCCTCCTCCTCACGGCGCTCGCGTTCCTTCCTCTCCTGTTCCTTCCGCTCTTTCTCCCGACGTTCCTTCTCTTTCCGCGCAGCTTCCTCAGCCTCGAGTTTTTCGGCCAATTCCTTTTGCGCGAGCATATCAGCGAAATGCTGTTTCATCTCGGCGCTGGACATTTTGGAGAAGTCTACTGGAGCACTCATGATGGAATGGAAAGAAGATGTGTCTTGTTTCCCGCCTATCTTTCGAACTTCGACACATTTGTTCACAGGTCACATGATTCCGACTTGTGGTCTCGCAGGGCTCGACCTTAGAAGGGAGATACTGTTACGACCGTTCATTTCCGACTTCCGACCCTCAGTTCCGCCACACCTTCCGCCCCTCCGATATTTCCGCAACACTTTCTGCCCCTCCGATATTCCGACATTCCGCCCATTGTTCTTTATTACTTGGACCCACCGGACCCGTTTCATCGTTCATCAAAACCACATATCTGGTCACCCTTGTAGTTCGTTGTCAGATATGTTTTCTCGACCCCTTGTTCTTTACCATTGTTCTACCTTACCCTGAACCCCCTTGTAGTCCCATTGTTCCCAATTAGTTAGTTCCCACACATTGTCTACTCGACTTCCGCTTCCCCAGGAATTTGCTTAGTACCATACCATTACCTGTTGTCTCAGCTCTTTGTATAAAAGCCTGTCATGTATGTCTCTTATTCTGCAATCAGATAATCACCTTCGATACTTGATTTCCTTCGCTCCATCTCCTGTTCTTAGCACAGCGAGTCTAGCAAGATCTCAGTCTCTCCGCTTTCCATCTTCCGCCTTCCGCCTCAGTTCCGACTCAAGTTCCGACCAAACCTTTGGCTCAGTACATTCCAACTTCCAACTCAGTTCCGAAATACTTAGGACGATAGTTCATTGGGGGCGCAACCTATAAGTTGAAGCCGCTGTCCTTTCCAGTTCCGACTTAGTGGAAATCTCGATACGCAACTCTGAAGAACAATAGCTAACAGGGCATGTGTGTGTGGAGATGTAATACTATGTAGCTAGGAATAAACGCATGTGATGGCTTTAGCTCAACACTGAGTAACTCGATGCGCTGGAAACTCGAGCGCGGGACGGTGACCAGCAAAATAATGGTGTATTTGTTCACAATCACTCGGTTCTTTATACATTCGTAAATACTGTATCTGGCGATAGGATAGAGGGGGACATGGGTGAGGGTGAGGTCAGACGACGGTGGGCCGGGGGTAGATAATGTTTGTGGAGCGCATAGGGGGTAGATCGAGGGGTGGTGACTACCTATGAGTACATTCAGTGGAGCGACATGGTGTGATCGAGAAATGGAACAGGGTCGTATCAGGGGAAGAAGGGGGGAGAGAAATGATGGGACTCGATCGTCCGGTTGATCCGCGATGTGAGCGCGGCGTTGTGAGCCCGTGAGCTCGCGTGGGCTCGCGCGGCTCCTCGACTCGGCTCGACTCGACTCGACTCGACTCACTGCACGCGTGCGTGCCTCGATGGATTTGTTTGACTCGCAGGGTAATGGGAACTCGTCGACGGGAAGGAGTGGTCAGTAACTGGTGGATCAAGGAAGGATGAATGGGTCACTGGGTACTGTACAGGTCGTTTCCTAACACGCCCCCTCAAGCACGGCAGACTCCGAGAAGGTCGAGGAGATAGACGTGCTTGCGCGGCGAGAGTGGCTTCGTGAGGATGTCTGCTGGGTTGTCTGAGCCGGGGATGTACTGCAGCTGGATGTTTCCGGCGTCGATTTGATTGCGCGTGTAATGGTAGTGTGTGTCGATATGCTTAGTTCGGTTACTGCTGATGTCGTTCTTCGAGAAGAGGATGAAGGACTGGTTGTCTGTGAATAGCGGAATAGGGGTAAATTTATGGTGAAAATCCTTCCCTAGGCGTATCAGCCATATGCCCTCGACCGACGCGAACGATCCGGCCACAAGCTCGGATTCCATCGAAGATCTAGATACGCAGTGCTGTTTCTTGGACGCCCACGAGAGTGGTGACCCGTTGAAGGTAAAAACCCAGCCCGTCGTGGATTTGCGATCGTTTACGTCGCCCGCAAAGTCGGCGTCAGTGAAACCGGCTAGATTGTGTGCGTACCCCTCGATTCCGTCGCCGGCTGCCCCGTATAAGATACCGTACTCCTTCATGTGTAGCAGGTATCGTATTATGCGTTTCGCGGCCTCCCAATGCTGCAGGGTTGGTCTGGAAATGAACTGGGCGCATTTGTTGGTTGCATATGAGATGTCGGGGCGGGTCGCGATGGCGCAGTAGTTCAGACTGCCGATGAGGGACGCGTAGGGAATGTCGAGAGCGTCGTCAGTGCTGGCGGCCGTGCGGAGATCAATTGACGGGTCCATGGGGGACGTGATGGGCCTGCCGGGGGGGATATCGAATCTTTTTGCGATAGTAGAAACGAATGACGGCTGAGATATGTGGATTGTACTCAATGATTTATTTCTGTTGATCCTGATGCCGAGGAGGCGTTCAGGCTCTCCGAGGTCTTGGATGTCGAAGCTCCCCTTGATGTCTGTTACCATTCTATCCATGGACTGTACAGAGTCAGCCGCGAGAAGGCCATCATCGACGTACCACCCTGCTATCTCAATGGAGCCGCCGTCTCCGAATCGAAAGAAGACGGTGGTGTCGGCTTCCCCGGCCCTGAACCCTATCTTCTCGATCTCTCTCCTCAGGGTGTTGTGCCACACGCGTCCTGACTGCTTGAGTCCGTACACCCCTTTGTTCAGCTTACACACCATCCCCTCGCTCCCTGCCTCCACGAAACCCTCCGGCTGCCTCATATAAACCTCGTCTTCCAACTTCCCGTTCAGGTACGCCCCCTTAACATCTACCTGTCGTAGTTCCAGGCCGTATCAACATGCTAATGCTAGAATTAGCCTGATTGAGGTGAGTCTGATCGTGGGGGAGTACGTCTCGTTGTAGTCGAGCCCAGGCACCTGTGAGAATCCTTGAGCTACTAGCCTAGCTTTATACTTGTTGACCTGTCCTAGGTTGTCCCGTTTGACCCTGAACGTCCATCGGCTTCCGACAACGTTGGTGTTCGCCGGTCTCTGGACGAGGGCCCACGTGTGGTAGCCCATTAGGGTTTCGTACTCCTGGTTGCACGCTTCCCTCCATTTTTCTGCATTAGGTGAGTTCATGGCATCTCAATACTGATCGGGCTCATCTTCTGCTAGGGTCACGAATGCAGTCTCCGTGTCTTCGAGGGTCAGTGTCCCGTGCGCTAGTGCGGCTACTTCAGCGATCAGCGCCTGGTGTCGCTTTCCTCTTCCGTACGACGTGTTCCCTGGGTCTAGCCATGGTCCTTTTTCGAAGTCCCTTGGTGCCTTGGCTTCCCCTGCGTCTCCCTCTCTCGATGCCTTCCTTACTGCCCCTTCTCCTTCCTTGGCTTCCACTCTCTCATCATCCTCCGCCGCCTCCGCTCGTGTCTCTCCTTCTGCCTCAGTCTCCGTGTCGCCCCCTCTCCCTTCCTCCCCAGGAACGTTTGACGATGTTTCTGGGGGGAAAGGGAGTGCTTTGTCCTCGGTCCAGGTGATTCCGGAGGAGGCGTGGGAGGGGGAGGTCGAGATGTGGATCTTATCGGTCCAGAGTCCTGGGAGGTCGTCGTCGTCAGTAGCGTGTATTGTGACTCTTTCTATGTGATTGGACTCATCAAAAATAGCGTCTCTCGCCTTGATTATCGAGTGGGTTCGTGGGACCCAGATCTTGTAGGCTTTGGAGTCGTCGAAGTATCCGACGAAGATCCCTTCCATGGACTTGTACTCTCCCTTTCGCCTGATGGCCTTCGGTATCAGCGCCCAACACTTTGTGCCGTAGGTGCGTAACCAGTCGAGTTTGGGCTTTGACCCCCAGAAGGCCTCGTATGGCGACGTCCCTATGCGTGAGTGTAGCACGCGGTTCCTAACGAAGTTTACTGTGTGGATCGCTGACACCCAGAATTTGTTCGATAGCTCGGAATCGTGTTGGAGGGTGAGCGCGCCCTCCTGGAGGGTCCTGTTGTACCGTTCCGCGATTCCGTTGTGCTCTGGAGTATACAGTGAGGTCGTCTCATGGACAATGCCGAGCTCACTGCATATGTGCGTGAAGTCTCGCCCCGTGTATTCCCCCCCATTGTCCGTCCTGACTCTTCTTACATATGCCTTCATCTGCCTCGTGATCCATGCCATGTAGAGTCGGAACGACTCCGTGACTGTGGTGCACTCCTTGTTTTTCAGAAAATCGATGCTTGCATACCTGGTCTTCAAGTCAATCCAGGTGATGAAGTACTTGTACCCTCCGATAGACGTCTCGAAGGGGCCGCACAGGTCCGAGACAATGACGTCTCCGGTGGCTGCCGGAGGTCTTCTGTGTGTCTGAATGGGGCTCTGCTCTGCTTCCCAAATGGGCAGTTCTCGCGCTGCATCGTGAGATCTGCTTTAATGTAAGGTATGAATCTGCTCGCCGTCTTCATTCTGATCATCTTCTCGATCGTGGAGTAGCTCGTGTGGGCGAGGCGATGATGCCATAGCTTGATCTCGGGTGGGTCATTCGAGTACCTCGCCGTTTCAGCTGTGGCTTTGGGAGTTGTGAGGGCAGTGTATGTGAATAGATTACTGATCTTTGGCCCGTGCGCGAGTATCTTGTTGTCCACAGAGAGTGAGGAGTGGTATTTGCTGAATATAACGTCGACATTAGTGGTGGTCATTCGACCGACTGATAAGAGATTTGGGTTGAGCTTAGGCACGTAGATGACGTCGAGTAATGTTATCGGGAGATGGGGGAGCTGGAAGGAGTCGTCGGAGCAGACGGTGATGTGAATTGTCCCTCTGTGGTTGGCGGTGAAGGCTTCCCCGCTCGCTGTCTCAATAGATATCGGGGTGACTGGGTGAAGGCAGTCGAATAAGTCGGCATTCCCGCTCAGGTGGCTCGACGCTGCTGAGTCTACGAGCCATATGTGCGACTTGTTCTCGATGGTGGTCAGCGCCGTGGTCATTGTAGACATGACGACCGTGTGAGTCGTTTCCTCTAGTACTTCCGTTATCTTCGCCATCATGGCGATATCCTTGTTTTGGCCCGCGAGGCGAGCCGAGTCGTTCGGCTTGGGTGTCGTCGATTGATTAGGATGCTGTGGGGGGATGAAGGGTGAATTATTATGAGGTCTGACAACGGGTGTAGAATTGGATTGGCCTTGGAAGGGCTTCCAAGGTGATTGCCCAGCTAAACCACCCCCTGGCGCAAAACACCTGGAAGCGCTGTGTCCCTCCTTCCCGCAGTTGTTGCAGTGGTAGAACGGCCTCTGACTGGCTTGAGGTGCGTTCTGTGCTGCACTAAACTGGCGGGTTCGCGGGACACCTTGTAAGTTGGGCCGATATGGTGCGGGGCGAGCCGCCCTTGCGATGAACGCGGTGGCGGCCTGGCTGGAGATCTCGACGGCATTGAGGTCCGCCTCATGGGCCTCGAGGCGTTCTTCGATGTCGTCGGGGTCACGCGTGATCATTCGGATGGTCTGGGCGATTGGCCTCCAGGACTCAGGAATGTTTCTGAGGACTGTGGCCGCGTGAGTGGAGTCAGATATGACCTCACCCATTTTTCTGAGCTGGTTTCGGAAGTCTTTCATGGCGGTGAGGTACTCGTTGACCGACTGCCCCTCGACCATGTGATAGTTCTCGTATTTAGTCCTTACTATGCTAATCTTGCTCGGGTCCGTGGACTCGAATTTTCTCGTTAGGATGGTCCAGGCTTCCACGGCGATGTCTGTGTTGTCGATCGCGGTCTGTAGATCAGGTGATACGCACAGCAGGATCTGGTTGTACGCGACGTTGTTTCGGTCGTCCCATTCCTCGATGAGCTGGGTGAGCGGTACGGTCCCTATGTGCGGAACGGTCCCGACGGTGGTGACGTTGGGGCTTGTGGGGCTCGGGAGTGGGTCAGTACCGATGATATTAGAGTATAAATTTCTGTCTCTCGCCGTGGCCAGCAACTCTCTTTTCCATGATACCCAGTTTTCACGCCCGAGTTTCGGCTTGATGTCGCGAAACTTATGGATATCGTGTTTTGGGTGGGAGATGGAGGTCATCATGGTTCGGGTTGTCGGGGAGTGATGAGACTTTTAATCTCTGAAGAACAATAGCTAACAGGGCATGTGTGTGTGGAGATGTAATACTATGTAGCTAGGAATAAACGCATGTGATGGCTTTAGCTCAACACTGAGTAACTCAATGCACTGGAAACTCGAGCGCGGGACGGTGACCAGCAAAATAATGGTGTTTTTGTTCGGAGCAATCACTCGGTTCTTTATACATTCGTAAATACTGTATCTGGCGATAGGATAGAGGGGGACATGGGTGAGGGTGAGGTCAGACGACGGTGGGCCGGGGGTAGATAATGTTTGTGGAGCGCATAGGGGGTAGATCGAGGGGTGGTGACTACCTATGAGTACATTCGGTGGAGCAACATGGTGTGATCGAGAAATGGAACAGGGTCATATCAGGGGAAGAAGGGGGGAGAGAAATGATGGGACTCGATCGTCCGGTTGATCTGCGATGTGAGCGCGGCGTTGTGAGCCCGTGAGCTCGCGTGGGCTCGCGCGGCTCCTCGACTCGACTCGACTTGACTCACTGCACGCGTGCGTGCCTCGATGGATTTGTTTGACTCGCAGGGTAACGGGAACTCGTCGACGGGAAGGAGTGGTCAGTAACTGGTGGATCAAGGAAGGATGAATGGGTCACTGGGTACTGTACAGGTCGTTTCCTAACAGCAACAACCTATAGGCTCCAGTGATCAGCTTACAGCCTAGTCGCTGCACCTTCTCAAGGGTCCTGGTGTGGCCTACTGAGCCCATCTGCCAACCAGATGTCGGGCTCACATAGATCGGTGTATAAGATAGAGGACGCTCTAATAGGGCACCCTTACATAATCTACTTGTTAGCAACTAGGGGCTATGGCAGGGAAGGTTCGGTAGAGTTCTTAGAAAGCTAGAATCAAATATACTCTCTCAGTGAATTTATTGTCACTGTGTTATATTAATACAATACCTAGAATCAAATATACTACATGATTTTCAGTCAACATGCTATGTGAATATGAAAGATACTACTCGCCTCTCTCAGTGAATTTATTGTCACTGAGAGAGGAGCAATATCCTGTCTCAGAAGGCATATACGTGCACCCGGCCCTTTAGCGCCCAAGGGCTCGCGCGTCGAAGTCATTTCAAACTCCGCTGGGTCCAGCCGCCTGTGAAAATAGAAATAACAGAATGAAATGGAGAGGTAGAGAGTGACTAGAAAATTTCGAAAATAAGCAGAGAAGTGGATGCATGGTACAAGAACAATGTGAGAAACAATTGGAAACACCACACAATAAATTGAACATATTATGCTTGATTTTGGTGCAGGAGCATAAATGCACCCAACACTACTTTAGCCCAATATTTTGAGCTCAATAAACGTTCACACAGTCACTTTTTCACAACTTTGCATCCTACAATCCATGTAAATAACCTCTAGAAATGAGTCCCAGGAAACAGAACATCATTTGAATAAAATTTGAGCTGTATATAGACAAAAAACTTGAATTTTACAAGGTGCATGAAATCACTTGTATGATGCAAGGACATGCTCAGAAATTTTTTGGGAAAGGACAACAAAGGACATTTGGCCGCTTACATGATCAATCACGTGACCTCAGCGGAGCATGAAAATTGAACAAAAGCTGGGTGAACCAACCACATCTCTATACCTAGAGCATCCAGCATGGGCTGGAAGTCTAAAGCGTGATTAGCACACCTTGAAAACCTGAGAAAAGGTGCCCTGAATGACTTTTATCCAAAATTTCATTGTGAGCTCAACTTTATTGAGCAATACTGGGTTGCAGTCAAGCTCCTATACAGGTCAAGTGCACAAATGACAGATATGGATGCCATGGAGTGCAATATGATTGCTTGCCTTGACGATAGCCCATTGATCCAATTTCAGTGGTCAGTGGTTTCCAAGTCCATCATCTAAATATGGATTACCCATTGTTTTTTTTTTTCTTTTCTTTTTTGGAGTAGCCATGCAAATCAATCTGTAAGATTCATTTCAGCATATTCACAAGGCCTTTCTGGCTCAATGGCTGCATGGGCAAACCGAAACCAAAGGTATCATGGACACCAGACTTTACCCCCTTTGATGGCTGAGAAAGCAAAGGCTGCCTATGCATAGCACATCATTATTGATCTGGAGGTACTTAATACATTACAATACATAGACTATGAGTGGGGAGGCATCCTTGATGTGAAATCTGATGAGTATTTTTTCAAACTCGACTTCAGGATTTTGGCCACTTTGTAGGGTTAGAGTTAGAGATTACATAAGGGTGCCCTATTAGAGCGTCCTCTATCTTACCACACTGGGAGAGCATATTCAAGTTTCGGGAGTACCATTGCTGAGTACAGCTGTCTGACGTGTCATTCGGGGAGGCTGAAGGAGGGTCTGGTGAGGCAGTTCACCGCAAGGAGGAGGTGTTGGGCTTTCTCCACAGCATGCTGGACGTGTTGGTGCCATCGGAGTTCTTGATCTATCTGTACACTGAGTAGCCTTGCGCTGGGGACACATTTGATGACCTGCTGGGTTCGCCTGTGCGTGAAGTCGGTGTGTGTGGTGCCCTTGTGTCATGTGAGACGCAGGCACTGGAACTTCATAACCTCGGTGTGGGAGTTGTGTGCGGCTGACCAAGTTTCACATTCCTCGAAGGTGTCTGCAGTCGCCAGGAAGAAGTTGTCATCGACATAAGCGCCGCCATCCTCGTTCTTACCCTAAGGGATGCGGACTAGGCCATGGCTATATATGAGATACACGATCATTGATGCAGTTTCTCCTTGACCAATACCGTTGTCAATATCTATAGGTAGAGAAGTGAAATCATCAAAGCTTAGCGTGGTACTCCTGTCCCTTAGCATCGCCGCGAAGAAGTCGATGATCTCAGTAGGGTAGCCGAGTCCCAGCATGTTCTTGAGTAGGCGTTCCGTTACTGCATTTGGGAATGTGCTCGTGATGTCCAAGAAAATGATCGTAACGACCTTTCATCTGCGCCATGCTCCTTTCACACGGTGGGTGAGGTGTAGCAGAGAGTCTATGGTCGTCCAGCCTGGGAGGCCACCAAAGTGTCGCGATGGGAGCAAGTCGTGTCAGACCATGAGGTATACTGTGAGATCGGTCATAACCCCTGATATCACCTTTCCCATCATGTCGTAGAGAGCGATGGGCCGGTAGGCCTTGGCGGCAGTGTAGTCGGGTCAGCCTGGTTTGCGGAGTACTATCGTCCTCCAGGTTCACCATCTCTTGGGGAAGTATTTGACGCGGATAATTGACTTCAAGCAGATGTGGAGCAGGGACGCAAGCTGGGCCAAGCATTGTTTGAGCACCACAATGGGATCCCGTCTTCGCCCGGTCCTTTGAACAGCTGGGATTTGTCGATGCGGCGTTGAAGCTGGTGCAGGGCTGGGAGGGTGAAGCCAAGTGGGGGTGGGGGCAGGGTGTCGTCCTCAGGAAGGTCTGGTAGGCCGTGTGGTCATGGGGGGAAGAAGTTGTTGGTGAAGAGGGTCGCCTTTTCTTGGTCTGAATGTGACTCGGAGATCATTCGGCCGTCGGGTCCTTTCACTAGTAGCGATGGTATACGTGTCCTGGCACCATCTGTCATTGGGTTCTTTGCCAGCCTCCCAGCTGTCCACACATCGTTCTCATTCGCCCCTTCCACCCAGGATTTCCAGTGCGCCGATTTGGTCCTGCACAGGGCTGTCGTGTACGTGTTGCGGGCCTCGTCAGAGACCCACTTGCTCTCGTCCCATCGCGGGGTGAATCTGGCACGAAACTTGGCCCTACTCTTGCATGCGTACTCACGGCGTAGCATGGTCAACTCCCACGTCCACCATCTCTTCGTATAGGGCGACAGTCTGGTCTGCGGTATGACTGAGGCGATGGTGGCTTGGATCGTATTGGTGAGCTGGTCCACGTAGGCGTCTAACTCTTGGGGGGAGGATCGGTGTGCATCGGTGTGTGGGCCCATCATTGCGAGGTTCTCGTCCAGCCTCTTCCTGAATGGCTCCCAGTCCGTGCTGCGGAAGTTTCTGCCAGTCTTTGCGGGTCTCCTGTCAAACTTCACGTCAAAAGTTGTGTGTATGGGAAGGTGATCGGCCGAGGGGAGGCGGTCGGCGGGAGCAGCGTCACATTTGAGAATTCGCTGGGATAGGCTGGGGTCGCAGAATAGTAGGTCAATGGTCATCCATGTGCGATGGCTGTTGGACTGGTAGGTCGGTGTACTGGCAGGTAGTTGTAGCTCGAGGTGTTGTTGGGCGAGGAGGAGCATCATCAGTTCGGTGTTGCTATGACAACATCTACGGGCTTGGTTGGGGCCGGACCAGAGGGGATTGTGTTTGTTGAAGTCTCCCACGCATATGACGGAGGTGTCGCAGGGTGTTGGGTGTCTGAGTAGCCAGGAGTGTAGATGGGTGAAGGCCATGTCGGTATCTGGGGGGTTGTAGATGTTGTAGACGTCAATTCTTTGGCTATCGAGGAGGAGCGACAGTGCGGTTATGGTGTTCGAAGGGATCTGGATCTGTTGGAAAAGATTTGAAGTCAGCGTATTGGATATCATGACTAGAGAGCGAGGGGGGTTATCATCGTGGGGTTCCGGGGTGAGGTACATAAGGTACCAGTGCGAGGAGGCTGGCATGAGTCACGTGTTGGGGTAGGCATAAGGCTCCTGGATGAGGACGAGGTCCCAGTCCTGGGGCTGGCGGTGTTGATGAGAGATAGCGTGATGTCTTTGGAGTGTTTGCAGTTTTGTTGTTTGATGCGTAGCTGTGCATTTGGTGGTGGTTGTTCAGGCATTGGGCCCTGGGGGAGAGGTCACAGGGATGTAGTTGATGTGCAGCGGCATTTGTGGCATGGTCGGAGAGGATCGTGGGCACGCATCTGTTCTTTTCCCGGGAGTGTACTCGATGTCTGCAAATGTAAAGGGGGTGTAAGCCTCAAATTTTCCAGTCGCGTATTCTTCCTTCTGCATCTGTGTCTCGAAAGCAGCCCGGGCTGCAGGGCACGCGCGAGTCCAGCTGGCATGATTACCTTTGCAGGTGGCACACTTCAGTCCGTCTGCGTTACATTTCTGGCCTGGTGGGCAAGGGTGGTCATGGGCCTCGATAACTAGGCCATTTTCTATTGCTTCGTTCGCTGCAGCTGTGGTTTTGTAGCTTAGCATCAAAGGTCCACACTTGGTCTTTTCGTGGACTTCTGCACCGTTGAGCCAGGCTAGGTTAGCTATCTGATGGTCCCCCTGCAGGCTTCGGGGGTTGTCAAGCTCGAGGCTGTCTATAGCCGTGGCAAGGTCGCCGGCATCGGTCCAGAAGTCGGCAGGGGCGTTGTGGGCAACTACTGCGAAAGAGCGTTCTGGTGTCGTGGCTCTTGGGTCGACATGAGTCACCCACTTGTTAGCATGGGCCCTGGCTTTCCCGGCGTCGTCAGCGGTTCTGAACATAAGTGTGATGTTCTCGGCCGCGGATTTCGATATTCCCTGACGGACTGAGTGGCTGGGGGTTACAAGCCGGAATCGGCCGTTCCTGATGTGTACATCGCATGATGTTGTCTAAAAAAGGCCCTCATCCCCCTGGCCCCAAGGGCCTGCCTTTTATTGGACATATCCTCCAGGTGCCAACTGAAAATACATGGAAATACTCTGAGAAGCTTTTCACAAGTATGGTTCGTCACAGTGTCCTACTTTGCAGTGGGATGTATTGAGAGAGGTTCTGTAGGCCCTATCACGCACTTGTCCCTCGCCGGCGACCATGTTGTTGTTCTGAGTGATCCTGTGGATGCCGAAGAGCTTGTGCGTCATTTTTTTCTTTGTTGCGGCCATCACAGCGTCCTGCCATACTCACCGAAAAGCATGTCAGCTCGGACGTCGGTCTCACAATTACTCCTCAAGGAAACCGTTGATTTACGCTGGAAAATACCAATCCAATAACAAACACTTTGTCATGCTCCCCTACGGACCCGCCTTGAAAAAAACACCGTGCGGTGTTCACCCAAATGCTGCAACCCCGGAGTAAGTGTCAGCCAAAATCTCGGGAGCTTTCTCACGCCTACCACCACCACACAAAACCTAAAAATTTCATCCCACCCGCACACAACAACCAGACTCACAGCTAGATTACCGAAAACACACTATAATCACAGTAAAACAGACCCAGCAGAGAAAAACAGAAAAAAGGGGCCATGCCACAAAACGCAAACCCCACAACGGCCTCCACGGTGCCGGTCCCACGAACGAGAGCCAGCAGCCAGCAAGTAGGAGCAAAGAACAGGACAGAGCTACTTGCAGACCCATACGCCACGGTCCGTGACAGAGATCAGGCCCGAGCATTCCTGGATAGGCACGGTTTCCTCGCCAAAGACAACCCAACCACTTCAGATCAGCTCAGCTACGTACTCCTGTCGCTAGCCCACAGCGCCACGGGAAAGACAATGGAGGAAGGAGTCAGATCCGTAGCGATCCTCATGATAGACGAAGAGGCAAGGGCCGCAAGCAAAGCTCTCCTGCAGTACATCGAGCACGGCTTAGCGCCGATACTCACCAAACTCGACTCGACTGTGGAGGCGGCGCGGGGCACGACAGATATGGCTAAAAGCAGTGCGGAAGAGGCGAACCTGGCGGTAGAAGAAATCTGCAGTGTAGAGAGGATAAGAAGCGAAATAAGAGAAGAAGCAGAAAAGGGCACCACGTACGCAGCCGCCCTGAAAGGTAACGTCCCCCTATCCCACCCGAACAACCTGGCAAGAGCCAGAGCCAGAGAGTGCCAGATACTAATAGACAGAGACCCCAGAGCGGAGCACAACGCGCTAGCTGAACTCACCGAGCAGGAACTGGTAGCGAAAGCAAATGAGGCCCTAGAGCAGCTCGAGGAAGACACGCAAGGCACAGAGGTCACCTTCATAGGAGCCAAAATCCTAGCCAACGGAGGCATAGTGTACGAGCTCGGCAACCCCGCGGCTGCCAACTGGGTCCAACAAAACAAGGCACGATTCGCAGAGAAGCTCGGAGGGACCTCGGTCGTAAAAGAGAGGGCGGTGTCAGTGCTAGTGGAATACGTGCCAATAACACACGCACCGGAGGCCATGGGCGAACTCAAGAAGATAGAGAGAGATTCAAGACTCCCCAGCGGCAAGCTGATTTCAACTAGATGGATAAAACCGCCGAGTAGGAGAACGCATGGGCAGAGGTCTGCGCACCTCATAGCTAAGTTTTCAAACATTGAGTCAGCAAATCAAAGCATCAGGGATGGGCTGATAATTTCAGGGAAACGCGCGTGGGCGAGAAGGATGAAAAGAGAACCAAGGATATGCCTGAAATGTCAGAGGCAAAACGTGAGGCACATGGCGGCGGACTGCAATGGAGAGGAGACTTGTGGGACGTGCGGAAAAGGACACAAGACGCGGATTGCGAGGAAACCGACCCAGCCCGCTACAAATGCGTGAACTGTGACAAGGCCGGTCACGCGTCATGGGACCGCACTTGCCCGAAATTCACGGCAGCATGCCTAACGATAGAGAGGGCAGACCCAGAGGGGACCTACAAGTACTTCCCAAATCAGCAACCCTGGACGTGGGAACAGCAAAACGAAGCAGGACCGACCGCGGACGCAGGCAAACTTCTCCAACAAGCCATCGACGGGGGAGGCAGAGAGAGAAACACGCGATGGGCGACAGACAGTAATGGCGGGGGCAGAAGGGAAGGCAGCACAACAAGGGGAGCAGGGCACAGAAGCAGAAGCAGGAATAACACCAACCCTGAGGCGGGTCACAGGGACCAAGGATGGACGGGAGGAAGGGCGAGGCAGAGAGCGCTCGATGAGTACGAACGGGGCGGCGCCCAGCAGGAGGAAATTGACAGTGCAATCCACATCTCAAGTCAACAATGAGTAGAGAAGCCAGCGCGATAACACAACTATGGATCAGACAACAAAACGTCAACAAGTCTCTCACCGCCACGGCCGACATGCTAGCAGCAAGCACACCTGACAAATACGACGTACTTGCGATACAAGAACCATATATCGATTTCCTGGGAAACGCAAGGGCGACATCCCACTGGTACACAGTGTACCTGAAGACTCACTACGTAGACAAGGAAAAAATGACAAGAGCGATGATCCTGGTCAGCAAGAAGATAGCTACCAACGCCTGTGCAGCGGTCGACATAGGAACACCGGACGTTACCGCGATAAAACTGAGGATGGGAGTGGGAGAAATCACAATCATCAACATGTACTGTGACTGCAACAATTCGGACAGCGTCAGAAGAGTGAAAACCCACCTACAGACGCAGGCAGGAGCCAACAACGAAAACCACGAGGCAGGAATGGTATGGCTGGGAGATTTCAATTGGCATCACCCACAATGGGACGAAGAACGCAATAACCATCTATTCACAAGACACAACCTGGACGAAGCACAAATATTAATCGACGCAACAGTAGACTGGGACATGCATATGCGCTCCCTAAAGATATTCCGACGCTGAGGGCCATGTCCACAGGCAACAACACTCGAACCGATAACGTTTTCCTTACATTCGAGCTAACAGAAAGACTGATACATTGTTATACAGTGCCAGAAGAACAACCAATGAAGAGCGATCACTATCCCATAGACACAGCGATAGAAGTCACGATGGAAGCAGCAGACATTGACGCGAAGCAAAACTACAAACAGGTCGACTGGAAGCTTTTCAACGAGAAACTCGAAGAGAAACTTAAGAAAGCGATCATGGAGCCGAACCCCAAAGACAAGCATCAATTTTCACAGAATTTACAGGAACTAACCAACACGATCATAGAAACAGCTACGGACCACGTACCGATGACGAGGCCTTCCCCGTTCATGAAGAGATGGTGGTCAATGGAGATAGCGCAGCTGAGAAAGGCAACTAGGAGAATGGGCAGACAGGCGTATCAGCATAGGAACGACCCAAATCACGACACGCACAGGGTGTATAGGAGAGCCAGAAACAAATACACGAGGGCGATAGAGAGGTCAAAAAAAGAGCACTGGGAGGACTTCCTGGAAAGAACGGATCAGTCGACGGTCTGGACGGCACACAAATACGCATCAATGGACCCTTCGGACGGAGGGCGAGCCCGAGTACCGACGCTCAAGACAAAACACAGCGACGGAACTACGTGGATTGCCAGCACGAACGAACACAAAGCCGACATGCTATTCAGAACATTCTTCCCAGAGCCGACAAACAACCCCTCAGCCTCCTTCGATGAACAACAGTACCCACCAGCAGCATTTGAGTACACCGGCATCCCAGACACACAAATACGAAGAGCGGTAGAAAGGCTGAACTCTTTCAAGGCGCTGGGCGCCAACAGTATCCCCAACGCTGTGATAGAGCAAAGCATTAATGTCTTGCTCCCGTATATAGGTCCACTCTTTCGCACCACGTTCAAACTAGAAGTATACCTGACGGAATGGAGGGACTCCGTCACAAAAGTGCTAAGGAAGCCGGGGAAAAAAGACTACGGCACACCTGGGTCCTATAGACCCATAGCACTATTGGACACGATCGGCAAAGTATTATCGGCATGCATAGCAGAAGACATAGTCAAGACGACTGAGAGGTACGTGCTACTACCCAATAATCACTTCGGGTGCCGTCCAGGGCGGACCACCACAGACGCCATCCATTACCTCGTCAGAGCAGCGAAGGACGCATGGCACAGGGGAAAAGTACTGGGAGTACTGTTCCTCGACATAAAGGGCGCTTTCCCCAGCATCATCCTCAGCCAACTAATACACAACATGTGATTGAGAGGGGTCCCGCGTGAGTACACAGAATGGATAAGGAGGAAGGTCGAGGGCAGACAGACCACGCTACGACTGGACGACTACAGCACGCAGATGATGGAAGTCGGACGCGGCATGGACCAAGGGTGCCCCCTATCAGCGATATCATACCAGTTCTACAATGCCGGACTCCTGGAGATCACCAGTGGAAAAAAAGGCGAAGACAGCGTCGGCTTCGTAGACGATACGACGCTGTTCGCAGAAGGGGCGAGCCTGGATGAAGTGTTCAATAAACTGACACGCATCATGACCAGGCGCGGAGGAGCGCAAGAATGGGCACAAAAGCACGACTGCACCTTCGCAGTCGACAAGTTCGGACTCATGGGTCTAACAAGGAGGCGAGAAGCCGACCCCACGGGAACCAAAAAGACCAGACCGACGGCACGACCCACAATAAAGATAGGGCAGCACGTCGTCAAACCCACGTCCTCCCACAGGTTCCTCGGGGTCATAATCGACCAGGAGCTCCGGTTCAAAGAGCAGGTCAACTTCACGCTGCAAAAAGGGAGCAAGTTCGTGGAACAATATCGCAGACTAGCCAAGCCGTCTGTTACGTATCGAGATTTCCACTAGGTCGGAACTGGAAAGGACAGCGGCTTCAACTTATAGGTTGCGCCCCCGATGAACTATCGTCCTAAGTATTTCGGAACTGAGTCGGAAGTCAGAAAGTACTGGACCAAAGGTTTGGTCGGAACTTGTGTCGGAACTGAGGCGGAAGGCGGAAGACTGAGAGAGACTGAGATCTTGCTAGACTTGCTGTGCTAAGAACAGGAGATGGAGCGAAGGAAATCAAGTATCGAAGGTGATTATCTGATTGCAGAATAACAGACATACATGAGGGGGTTTTTATACAAAGCGCAGAAACAACAAGTAATGGTATTGTACTAAGCAAATTCCGGAGGGAGCGGAAGTCGAGTAGACAATGTGTGGGAACTAACTATTGGGAACAATGGGACTACAAGGGGGGTTCAGGGTAAGGTAGAACAATGGCAAAGAACAAGGGGTCGGGAAAACATATCTGACAACAAACTACAAGGATGGCCGGATATATGGTTTTGATGAACGATGAGGTGGGTCCGGTGGGTCCGAGTAATAGAGTCGAAAGAACAAGGGAAATGTACAAGGGGCGGAATGTCGGAAATGTCGGAGGGGCGGAATGTGTTGTGGAATTATCTGAGGGGCGGAATGTGTGGCGGAACTGAGGGTCGGAAGTCGGAAATGAACGGTCGTAACACCGTCGAGAGGGGTACCAGCTAAGTACATGAGACAATATTACATAGCGGTAGCCGTCCCGAAGCTATTGTACGCAGCTGACGTATACCTGGTGCCAGGCACAGCGTGAAACAAAGGGACTAAAGGGTACATCAACAAGCTTGCTAGAGTTCAAAGACAGGCCACGCTGGCAATAACGGGTGCCATGAACACAATGGCGAGTGATTTATTAGATGCACACGCGAATCTACTGCCGTTCCACCTGCTAGTGGACGAAATAGTGCACAGAGCCGCCGCCCGTATAGCCTGCCTCCCCGAAGGTCACCCCTTATCCCCCAGAGCTCATCGCGCAGCCTCCAGATACGTCAAGAGACACCAAACGCCACTGCATGAGATACTGCACGCGTATAAACTCCAGCCACACAAGATGGAGAAGATACACACGGTGATCAGAGGACCCAAGTGGACCCCCGCCTTCCAAATAGTGATCCCACCGGACGAGGAGACGGCAATAGCAGAGATAAGTCGCGAAACAGCGCGGATACAAGTCTTCTGTGATGGGTCGTGCATAGACGGCGGCGTAGGAGCAGCAGCAGTCCTCTATAGAGACGGAAGGGAGGAGATGACAGTGAAGCTCCATCTGGGAGCGGAAACAGAGCACACTGTATTCAAAGCCGAGTTAGTGGGAGCGGCGATGGGAGCGAAATTGTTGAACGCAGAACGCAGTGAAAGATACGTGATAGGGTTGGATAGTCAGGCGGCCATACTGACAACCAGAAGAGAAAAGCAGATCCCGGCGCAATACCTGGTTGACGCCATACACAGACAGCTCAAGAATGTCGCAAGGGCACAACCGAACGCAATGGTGGTTATGAGATGGACGCCAGGACACAAGGGGGTCAAGGGAAACGAAAGGGCGGACGAAGAGGCTAAGAAGGCAGCGAGGGGGGAGAGCAGCGAAGAGAGGTACATCCCAATGGAATGTCGAGGCACGCTGCCGAGAAGCAAGGCAGCCGAGCTCCAGAGGCACAAGAAGGAACTCAGAACAAGAGCAAAAGAGGCATTCGCAAGATCGCCGAGATCCGAATACGCGCACAGAATAGACAAGACAATGCCATCCCCAGCATACGCCAAATTGACCGAAGGCATGGCCCGCAGACAAGCAGCAATTCTCATACAAATCAGAACGGGCCACATTGCACTCAACAAGCACCTTTACAAAATAGGAAAGGTCGATACGTCTATTTGCGCAGCGTGCAACAGAGCGGAAGAAACGGTCCACCACTTTTTATATAGATGCCCCGCATACAAGGAACAGCGCAAGGAACTGAAGCGGACACTAAGAAGGGCCGCCAGTGCCGTCAGCACCCTACTAGCCAAGCCAAAAGCGATGAAGGCTCTGTTCAAGTATATCAGCGCAACAGGGAGGTTCGAGAGAATATACGGGAACCTGGAGATCGGGGAAAAAGGGAGAAAATAGGGAGGAAGAAGAGAAGGAGTAGGGACGAACCGCGCGAGAAGCGCAACCAAACCTCGCCAACGGAGGCACGGACAAGCCCAGGGCGTCGCCCATGGAGCAGAAGCAGAGATAGAGATATAAGGGCTAGATAGAAGAAAATTGTCGACCGGGTATTTGTAGAAGCGTCTTACATAGGGCCACGCCCCAAAAGACGATAAATTGGATTAAAATAAATAAATAAATAAATAAATAAAAAAAGTGTCAGCCAGTCTAGCAATATGGACTCCTGGAATGGGGTTTGATGCATGCCGTTATTCTGTTCCTCTTCCACAGACTGATCATTCGGTCTCGGGACTGTCGCCTTTCAGGGATTTTGACCTCACACTGCCTGACAATGCTCTTCGAGTAGCATTCATCCTTGACGCGACGGTAGATGGTTATGCTCAATGTAGTAGGACAACCCTTTATAAAACCTGGGTTTTCAAATATCAGCTGAGTTGCTAAACCTCATGTCTTGGGGAAATGTGGTTGCAATTATGATCGAGTGAACCTTGATTGGAACAGTCGACTGTTGGATGACTTTCCGTAGCCCTAAAATCCTCAATTCCTTTTCAATGCCTGGGAAGCCCATTAAAGCTCCGCCCGATGCTCCTCTCCCTTTCCAGCCATAATCAAAAGCTGTCCATAGCTGACAGTTCTGACAGCATCACATTCCGCCCAATTTGGACATCAACACCTTCTACAACTGCTGGCTGACCCAGGAGTCTGGCTTGTCGGGCCCGTGAGATGCCGAGAGTGGTCTACAACTTTTTCTCGCGCGAAGCGGCTTTAGAACTGCGAGTTTAGGATTCTGCTAGTCATTATTATACAGCGCGTAAGGGCATCATGTAAGCATTGTCTTGGAAGAAGAAAGGAAATTTTTGTAACAATTGGTACCAATAGCAAGCAGTCATAAGCGCATAAGCTCATATTAAACCATGTACGGTTTCGATGTTTGGCGCAAATGAGTTCGAAGAACGAGGACCGAAAAGACCCATGGGACGTTCTGGTGCCACTAGCTCTGGTTCCTGGGATGGCGGGGTAGGCGCATACCCTGGTTTGGCTAAGGTTACAATTGGAATCAGCAGCGACATCACTGCGTAGTGTTGGGCTCTACTTACGCTGCCAAGTAGCCCAGGACATGGTCCTATTCTCGGGACCACCGGAAGGTCCACCAGCAGCAGCAGCTTCTTCGGCTTCCGCTTGCTGACGCTTTTGCCTCTTCGAAAGCTTTGAAGGCCGGCGGATGAACATTGCGCCAAGCGGGTTTGGCAGGCGGGATACTGGCTCCGGTGGAAGTGGTCCCCCAGGAAAAGGAGGACCACCGCCATCTCCACGGACATAAGGTCGAACAACGGGTTTCCTAAGGCAATAACCATAAGCACAAAGATGACGAGATAAAATAAACTCGCGCCAGGCGGGATCAAACTCGCCACCTGGTCCATACTTACTCCTCGTACACAGCAAACAGCCTAGTTCACTGGCAAACCGATGTAAGCGGTGGGGTGGAGGAAGACGCGAGGGCTCATACTATTGGAGGTCGCGTTTTTCTTCACGAAGCTTTCCAACCTCACCCAAGAGCATTCGTACTTCGTTAGCCAAGGCAAGACTGAATTGATTAAGGTACTATATCGTATATTAAGATGAGGTATGGCATCGGTAGGCATAAGCGACTTACTTCTTGTACATCAAAAGGCACCTGTACGTTAGCAATGAACTTGATAGTTTCCAAGGTCTCAGTGTGCAGCCTTTTGCTTTCCTTGAGCCAACCTGAAATGGCTCACGATTAGTATACTCGAATGGCTTCCGACTGAAGACTTACCACTAGCCATATCCTGCAGGACTATCTTCTGCTCCGCATTCTGCGCCTGGAGCTTCTCAAGAACAGCATTCCTGGGGAACAGTTAGATTAAGAGAAGGCCAAATGTCGGATAGCTAGCCCACCTGATTTTCGGCATTACGCTCTCTTTCCTCAGCTGCTATAACCTTGGCCGCTTCAGTTTCATCAACAATGCGTTGCACAAGGTCCTTCAAGGACTGGAATTCTTCGACCTTCTTGGTTCGCCTCTCTTCTTTTTCTGCCGACCGTTCGTCGATCAATGCTTGAAGCCCCTCGCATTCAGCTGTCTTCGCGTCCAACGTGTTTGTAATCTCCTCGAGTTGAGCGCGAAGACCCGAGACCTGATCCTGGTGTTCCATTTCTTGCCGCTCGATCCGTTCGGTATCAACCCGTCCCCTCTCAATTTTATCCGCCTCCGTTGTCTCTCGGAAGGTTACCAATTCCTCCGGCACCTTATTCTGCTCTTCTCGCAGGGCATTGAGCTCGTTCTCGTGCTGCTCCTGGATGCGTACGCGCTCGTCCTCCCATTCTTGTTCCCGTATTTTGACATTCTGGTCATGCTCGTCACGAAGGCGTGCACACTCATCCTCGCATTCTTGCTGTAGTACCCTGATGTTCTGCTCGTGCCCCTCCTTGATGTGTGCGAGTTCTTTTCTTCCACACCGACTTCTGAGGACTTCCCATCCTCAGTCACAATGTCTAACGGACTCTTTTGACTAGGAGGATGTCCTCAGCTGTAGACTCAGGCTGTCTCTCGTCTTCGCTTGGGGTCCGCTTGGTCCGCCTGGTCCGCTGATAACCCGTGGTTCATTCCGTCTCTTCTCACCTTCCTCGACCCTCTGACGTTCTGCCTCGTGCTCACGGAACTCTTCATCTCGGCGACCTTCGGCTTCCAACCGCTCGCTCATCACGAAGTCGCTCAGCGTCCTGGTGGTGTATTCTCCGCTCGTTCTCGGTATCGTTGAATGCTTCCACAAAACGATCAAATCCGGAATGACAACCTCAGACGGTGGGCCATGGTCACCGGTTGGGATGAGGACTTCACTACCAACTTCTGAAGTTGGAGCGGGACGTGGGGTTATTCCACCTTGCCTTGACGGTTCAGGGTGGTCCGCGAGAGAATGTTCAGTAGGGGCATGGCTGATAGGACAACAAACTGCTGAACCATACTCGTCGGGGGTACGACGTGGAACACCTGCGTCATCATCCAAGGAGCTACGAAGCGGGGGTCCTGCATCATCATCCCGCGGGGTACGACGACGACCCTCTGGGTCCTCCTGTATGGCATGAGGTGTCCTGACGCGTGACGAGGTGCTAGCGGGAATGATAATACTGGGAGTACGTGATGATACAGGGTATTCGCGATCATCGTCTGGAATGACAGTGGGGGCATGAGCTCGACGGCTACCCTGATCATACTCGCCGATCGCGGGTCGCTCAGAACCATGGGAGCGCGAATGGCGACTAGGATCTGGAAGGACAATTGGCATGCGGGATGAGCGTCCGCGGGGCTCTTCCATAAGTATAGCTGGGCGTTCTCGAGAATATGAGGGAGACCGTCCACGACTACCTGGAACAACAATAACACCTGGCGGACGGTGAGAGGAACGAGAACGATGTCCATTGCCAGGTACGACCACAACTTCATGGGAGGGGGACCTGGATCGAGAACCGCGTCGGCTTCTGTCACGAGAACGAGAGCGGGATCGGGTGGGTCGTCCAAGGATGAGGGGCAGGGTATCACTTCGATGGGAAGAACAAGAGTGGGATCGGGTGGGTCGTCCAATGACGATGGGTTCAGGATGAGTTCGATGGGAAGAACGAGAATGGGGTCGAGTGGGCTGGGTATGGCTTCGACGGGAAGAACGAGAGGGGTGGGTCGGTCAAAGACGAGGGGCTGGGTATGTCTTCGATGGGAAGAACGAGAGCGGGATCGACACGATCGTAAAATGATGGGCTGGGTAGGAGCTCTGTGAGAAGAGTGAGAGCGGGATCGACCCGGTCCTTGAATAATGATGGGCTGGGTATGAGTTCGATGGGAAGAGCGAGAGCAGGATCGAGCCGATCGTTCAATGACCACTGGTTGAGTTGAAGGCGGCGTACGGTGACGCGATCGCGAACGAGAATGTAGGGGAATGACAACAGTGTGGACGGGGGTGCGACTATCCGATCTAGAATGGGCACGGGAAGGCTCCCGGACAATGATAAGTGGCTCACCATAGGATCTGAAAGAGTCCCGAGAATGTGTCCTCCGACGATCATCATATATAACTGGTGGCCTGCGAGATGGGGAGCGACTATAGCTTCTAGACCTCATGGACTGGGAGCGTGAGGGTCTGATGATGATTCTACGCTGTCCATCCTCTTCTCTCGAAGACCATCTCGAAGATCGTGACCCTCTCTGGTCGACTATTACAGGAACCTGGGACGCACGTGAACGTGATCGCTCAGGAGGTGGTGATATAACAGCAATTTCGCCTGGTCTTTGACTCGGACTCCTAGGCCTACTGGTTGCAGGAGGAGGGATAACGATCGCTCGAGGAGCATGCGGGTCTGCAGGCGGCGGTGCATCAGGTTGTATCACTGTTATAGGACCAGTTCCCGTTGGATGTGTATGCGTAGTAGAGGGCCGTGGTGGTATAAAGGCCTCATCGGGCGTCGATCCTCGAGAAGACGGGGGAACGACTGTCACATGTGGCCGACCCTGAAGGCCTTATTGGGGTACCCCAGGAACTCCGTACGGGATAAAACCAGGCGGAAATTGTTCATGCCCAGGAAGTGGAGGCATGAACGGTGTGCCCTCATCAGATGATCCTTCGCGGACTACACCCGGTATACCCGGAGGAGGAATAATATATGTACCACCCGGCGGGATGAACTGTGGGGGCCCACCTTGTACAGGAGGAGGTCCAAACCACTGAGCCGGAGGAGGTATTATAGGGCCTTCCCCTGGGACTTGGACAAACGGAACTGCTGGGTTTAGAGTAATTTCTTAATATGAGACAAAGTGGACATACCTGCAGGTCTAATACCCAAACGCTGGGCAAGCTCATTGCGAAGCTGATCAATTCGATCGCCCACACCACGCAACTCGGCATGACGGTCATGGACATCGCGCTCAAGCCACTCGTTGAGGCCAGCCATGTAGCGTATAATTTCACGCTGTTGATCGATAGATGCATGGTGGGCTTGACGATTTTTCTACACAGGTACCGGCTGAGCCATGGAATTTTACATCGAAATAGACTGGCACATACACGAAGCAGGTTAAGAATTTCCTCGTACTGAGTTGTGGCGGCATCCCACTAGCAATAGTCTAGGACACATTCAAACCAGATGACACTCGAGCGGACCGAGATGTATTGAGTGACTTACCGTGGAGCCAGGAAATTGAACTCTAGCACCGGGAAATTGAGGGCCGCCAGGTGCAGGAACAAACACGCCAGGAGGAGGAACCGGCATGGAACCTAAGCCTTGAACCGTTGCAGGTTGACCTCCATCTCCCATCTACAACTGGTAAGTTAAGGATTTGAACATAAATCAAACACCAGCGTACCACTGTTCCCCCCGGCGTCACACAAGTCCGTGGACGATACCATGCCCGGGATGTACCTTCCGGGGGAGCTGGCCCAAGACTAGGTGGAGCGCTGGGTAAACGATGTGGAACTTCATGAAGCGGCGGCTGTAGAGGACATCAAAACCGTGAACAATACACTAACAAAAGAGACTGACTGCAGGCTGCTGTGCAGGTTGTCCCGCAGGCATGAGGGAGCCATTTGGCGCATCCATCCGTCGACGTTCACGATCAGCTCGTACAATTCGCTCCATGTCTAGGCGGTCACTCGACGTACCCCGTGTTGGGAGTTCTGGAAGCGGCCTTTCCGTTCTGGATGAGGTGTCAGGAGGGACACAAGAACGTCTCAGGATAGGCGTGAGTTCTGCGATACTGGATTCCGACGGTATGAACGGAGGGATTCCTCGATACTCTCCGTCACTAGAAGGTACAGGGGCGGTAGAAGCTCGAGGAATCAGTAATGGGGGGGGTAACGCTTCGAGGGCGTTGCCTTGTCCTTGGACGACGGATTGTGGGAAGTGGTTCGAGGGGAGTAGGAAAACTAGGTGCAGATGGCACGCCGATGTCGGGAAACAAATCGCTCATGGAAGGCGGGGGAGGCACAGGAGAAGGTGCGTGCACCGTTAGAGATGCGGGTGGCGGCGCGGGTCGCAACATCCGGGTCATTAAATCAATGAGACCCGACTGATCCTGCACTTCAGAGTATTCAGACGATGCGCTTGCATGCGCCTCGCTTGGCAGCCGCTCCGGTATCTGCCCCAGCATGTCCTCGGTACGGCTGATCATGGCCTCATAACGGCGCTGCTCGGAGGTCTCTCTTTGAGGTTCTGTTGTTTCCTGACGTACATCTTTAAGCATGTTCTGCGTCTCAAGTTGGCCATTCCGCAAAACAGCTACTTCGGCTAGGACGATATCGATCATCCCACGCAGATCCATCAATGTCAAGCCTGGACGAACAGTCTCGACAGACGGAGTAGGAGATACTGCGGGAGCGGGAGGCGGCAGTGATGCTGGGGCCAACGCGGGAGATGGGGTACTGGCTGTAATAGACGTCGTGTCAGAGGCGGATGAAGACAGGCGTTTTGCAACTTCAGCCGACATCAGTTCCCAGTCGTCGGAGTGATGTGATGATAGCTAAGATATACTTGTAAGTAAGGATGACGGGGAAGGAAGCTACTCTGGTGGGGAAGAAAGAGACCTTACTGAGGGCCCAGATGCCGAGCATTGAGGGATTGACGTGCGCGTGCGCGTAAGAGAACTGCGACCTACGGAGATGTCTTTAGTAGGTACTGGCGGTGGCTGGTCATATTTCGCCTTAAGCGACGCCGCTAGATCACGCAGTAGACCTTCGATGCGAGCCAAGTGGTTTGCCATGTCTACATTCTGCTCACTCCGAGTAGCATTGATTTCATGCAGATACCGCAAAAGACGGTTCACGTCATGTGTGAAAATTCCGCCAGGAGGGGGGTGCTGTGAGATCACTAGCGCTACCATCAAGAGATGGTATTGTCTCGAGCTGAGAGGCAATAGAAGGCGCATTCGAATAGGGTGTACTAATACTGACGCTAAATGTTGCCTCGGGCGTTGCTGTATATGACCGCGGCGCAGGGGTGCTAGGCGTTGAGAAAGGTAAGAGGGGCACCCTGTACAGCCCAGTCAACTGAGTGAAATTGCAAGCTGAACAAATCTGAACTTACGCTAACAGTGCCGTTGGTGTACGAGATCGGATGGCAACTGTAGAATCTGGTGTGACCGATGATTCTGAAGGCAGTGACGAGACAAATGTCGAAGGATCCGCACTAGAAGGCAATTCCGCATAGTACAGCGACTCCGTGTCAGGACCGATCATAGAAGAACGCATGGAAATACTCGAGACACTAGATGACGTCCTGGTCATAGTGCTCGGCGAGGAAAGAGGGGGCGTCACTGGTGAAGGAGTCACTGGTGAAGGAGTCACTGGTGAAGGAGTCACTGGCGAAGGCGTCACTGGTGGAGGAGTCACCGGTGGAGGAGTCACCGGTGGAGGAGTCATTGCAGCAATTCGAAATCTGGAACCAGAAGCCTCCATAGAGTCGGAAGGGCGGAGGAATGAGGTGTCGAAGGAAGCATCAACTCCTTCGTGAAGAGGCACTGAATGCAGCGACGGTGAGGGCAATAAAAGGGATGGCTCATAAGTACCCGAGCTTTCCTCGTACAAGGGCTCCCTTATCGAAGGTATAGAAGACGAAGGTGTAGGAGTAGTCAGTGAGGATGAGGATGTTAAAGGGACCAAGCTGCTCGAGGAAGAAGTAGTTGCAGTCACAGACGAGAGAGTAGTTGAGTCTGAAGAAATAACGGACAAGGGAGGCGCCACAGTAGATTCAAACTCTGTGTGAGAGACGGGAACTGGCTCACTTTCCACGATACTGAGTGGCCTCGATGCTGGAGAGAGTCGAGTTGACGGTACGAATCGAGGGCTAGACTCCGGCTGACTGGGGATCGTTCCTATAGTCGAAGGCGGTTTACTACTAGGCCCAGCACTAACTCTGGCGCTCTCCCCATCTTCAATGTCGGGTGGCATGCTTTGTGGCGGCACGACAGACGTGATTGAGGCTCGTGAACGGGTGATCTCGTAGATGGGATGCTCGGGGGTGGTAGGCTCGAACTCGTGAGCGACCTCGTAGTGGGTGATCTCCTAGTTGGGAGGCTCGGGGGTGGTAGGCTCGGACTTGGAAGGGTTAGACTCGGAGACTTCGTGCTTGGTGGACATGACTCAGCAGTTTCATGCTGAGTGGACGGTCACTGGGGCATAATTCTGCCGTCGCGTATTCCGTACAGACTTCGGCTGTCTGGTGATTTGTTGATGACGGACATGAAGCAACGGATACGAAATCCGTTGACTCGCATGTAGACACGGACCTGTAGTCCGTTGAGCTCGGAGTAACAGATGCCGTAGTAAAGGTTGTCGAAGGGGCCAAGGTCCTGGCAGTAGGTGACAGAAATATGTCAGCGGTAGAACCGACAGTCCAAGGGGCGTCCGTACCCTCAGCATCGGAAAGTGCCCCAGAGACTACGCTCCTACTAGAAGATAACGGCGTGAAGTCAGACAAATCAGATGACGGGCAAACATCATAACCGATCGAATCGTAGGAGGACGTTTGTGTTCCATGCGCCGTAGGAGTGGATGCAGGCGCGCCAGCAGACCTGTAGCTCCTCTCCGTAGGTGTAGAAGCGCCAGATTGCAAACGCGTAGCCGTGTCATGCGGCTCGGCGCCTCCTTCATTCTCCTTATCCGACCCTTCCACGGGAGTTCGAAAGTCGGTTCCGGCGGATGACGAAGACGTTGCGCGAGAGCCTGTTTTGCGAGGAGTGCGACGGCGCACACCCGGGCTACGAGACAATGAGGACCCCCGTCCTACTCTTAGCAGTGGGGGACTCCGGAGCAAGGAGGCCCCGCCTAGTACTAGGAGGAGTATTGCTCACGGAAGACGGCGGAAAAGACGAGGTTGAATTAGCGTCTGAATTATCCCCGTCATGTGAATCTCCTAAAAATGATGCTGACCTGCTTCCACGAAGAGAGCCTTTGGATGTAACGATCCCTTGTGCAGAACCAGAGGACAAGCTCGGCGAGGACCGAGGACCGTGCATGTTCCCACCACCTAGACGCGCCCGCGGTATCCCAGAAGATAACCTCACGGCCTGTTCCTACAACATCCTCGTATTCCTCTTCTTGACTGACTCCAGGCAGATGAGATAGAAGCCGGGACGCATTAGAGGTATGTGAGGTCAGACGTGAGTGGTAGAGAATTTTGGAAGGGAAGTTTGATATTTTCGTATTCATCCTGTGTCAATGAATGCTAGTGAGCAGATATACCTATTACTGTAAGTTCCATAAGGATGCACACCGATATTGGGCTTCCAGCATACGTTTAACCGCGCCACCGTACATGGTTTCCAGTCTATCAAACATTGTCGTTGCCAAGCTCTTTGGTGGTCGTAAGAGGGAGCGGCTCGTTGACTTGGCCTCAGCTTGTTCCTGCGTAACCTTAGTCTCTGGAACGTCAGCTTGCGTTTCACTTTCCATGTCCGAAGATGAATCGGCGACTGAGCAGTTGTCTGTCACCCCACTTTCACCGACGATCGCCATTGTGCCAATTGATCGGCAAACCTGTAATATAGACTCAGTCTTGAGCGTGCTTTTCCTAGCGTTAGACGTCAACTTTTCAGGCATTTTCTGCGTTACTTTGTTATGCTTGGCATGTCTGCGATCGCCATCGGAAATAATGGTCGGTCCCAATTGCATAGGGTCGCCGACAAGGATAAGCTTCTTTGCTTTCAAGACTGGAATCCAACAAACCTATTTAAGGAATCAGTCACAACTGATTAGAGAGAGGGCAATGGATTGATTCTCTGCACTATGCCATCGTATCAGATAGACATGGGGACGTACACCTTCTATTGCTTGCGTAGCCTCGTCTATGGCAACGACGTCAAACACCATGTTCTGTAATTGTCGAGAGCTAGCCCCATGACATGTAGCCAAAATCACCTAAGATGACTTTCAGAACCCCGTTATTCACGAAATGATCACACAGATTACCTGAGCTCGGGAGAGGACTGACTTAACGACGCCCTCTTCACGCTTGCGGTACCTGTAAAAGATGTGATGAACCTCACAATGAGAAACGTCAGAGTGTTTACTTACTCCTTTCGAAGATCTTTAACGTTCTGCCAAGCCACCTTCCTGGCTTCCCCCCTTAGTCGCTGTCCCTTCTTAGCTCCGATTTCTTCCAACGTCACCCTGCCCCTCTCGACCAGCCCCTTCCAAGCTGATATTATTGGAAGGGCCTTTAACGCCTTTGCCACTCAAGGAACCTAGTGTCTCCTCTAATTCTGTTTTTACGTCCTTCACGAGAGCGGCTTCTTCACTTGTTTGAGCTTGCGCACTACAGAGAAAGATAGGCACGAGGATTGGGGTAGATCAGCACGTAGGGTAAGGAACATGTGGGGAGAATGTTAAACCATTTTATTATATAATCGCAACCTTGCCGGGGGCCGAGGTCCAGAGCCTCGAGTGAGCAGTACTAGTGCAATACGGGCTGCGCGTCCAGGGTACTTGGTTCAAGGAGAGCCTGCAATACTCGCGGGGAGCTACCATTTGAGCACAATGAAAGACATGCGATTGCAGTGTCCGGGTTTCATATATGACAATGTTCGAGACGCATTCAAGTTGATCATGAGAGCTGAGCCATTAGCAGCTTTAATTCCCGCACCCTCTGCTCTGCGTGGTTGGCCCTCTCAGCCTCTGCGTCTGCCCTCTCAGCCTCTGCGTCTGCCCTCTCAGCCTCTGCGTCTGCCCTCTCTTCAGCTTCGCGTGCCCTTTGTGCCAGCTGTTCCGCCGCATTTGTTTCCTGTTCCGAAGCACCAGACTTTTATTAAGCACAATACGGTCTACAACAGTAAGCTCACCTTTCTTTGTATTATAACTATCTTCTGGGTCTTGCCCCACTCTGTCTCGAACTTTTTCGTTACTTTCGAGGTGGTATTGCGATTACCTAGCCTGACCTGGACACCGCCGAACCTGCCGGTTTTGTTGAGGCGGTGCACGTTCTCCTTCAGCTTCGGACATTTCTTCCGGCAGCTCTCCAGGACCACAGTGTACATGACAGCGGCGAACCAGTAACACTGGTACGCCAGTAGATCGTAGTTCTGATGGTGTTCGTGTACAACGTTTGCCAGCACGGTCAGCTGACCGACCGAGAATTCCCCTTTCGGGACTGTGAAACTGCGGCAAATGTGATTGGCATCCAGCTCAAGTAGCTCCTTTTCAGGGGCATTACAGATCGTAAGACAGTCGTACGACGGTTTTCCTCCGATGAATCGTGAGAGATGGGAGATAGATGCGGATGAAGAACTGATAAATGATGTCACAGAGATTGATTTACGATGCGGTTGTCCTCCCGGGTTCAGGTCTGGAGTTCGGAGGTCCGGAGTCGAATGCTGAGGTCGGAGGCTCGCAGCAACATGTGACACATCCTCGGACAATAGCTCGGGTTCCTGGAGACCATCCTCGACCTGATCCAGACGTTCTGGACGTTCCGCACGTGTATCCGTGTACCGTTGAGCCAATATAACAGCTTTTGACCTATGCTCCACGTGAAAGGCAAGGAACTCATGGAATGGTGGGGCAGTCATCTTTCTATGCTCCACCTTGACCACAGCAATGTCTGAATGTGCCAAGGCGGCGTTCTTTACCGCTTCACCAACAGACACACGGACGGCTTTGTCTGCGCTAAAATATATGTGACGCGCGGGGTCTCCCATGAGAATGCAGCGGATTTTGAGAATGTACCGGCGAGCTTGGTCAAGCAGGTGAGGAAACATTGCGACAGAGGCTGGCTCACTATAAGAGATAAAGGTAAAGCAGGTTTTAGAACGCTCCTTCATGGCTGAGTCATTTGCCGTTCTCATTCCCGCACCCCTTTCTGCTCGATTTAACCCCTCGGCTTCCTGATTTGGCTTAATTCCCTGCTGTCCCTTCCCAGGATCCTGATGCTACGCTGTTAATGACTTATCGTGAGCCATTTCAGGTTGGCTCAAGGAAAGCGAAAGGCTGCACACTGAGACCTTGGAAACTGTCAAGTCCACTGCTAACGTACAGGTGCCTTTTAATGTACAAGAAGTAAGTCGCTTATGCCTAACAATGCCATACCTCATCTTAATATGCGATATAGTACCTTAATCAATTCAGTCTTGCCTTGGCTAACGAAGTACGAATGCTCTTGGGTGAAGTTGGAAAGCTTCGTGAAGAAAAACGCGACCTCCAACAGTATGAGCCCTCGCGTCTTCCTCCACCTCACCGCTTACATCGGTTTGCCAGTGAACTAGGCTGTTCGCTGTGTACGAGGAGTAAGTATGGACCAGGTGGCGAGTTTGATCCCGCCTGGCGCGAGTTTATTTTGTCTCGTCATCTTTGTGCTTATGGTTATTGCCTTAGGAAACCCGTTGTTCGACCTTATGTCCGTGGAGATGGCGGTGGTCCTCCTTTTCCTGGGGGACCACTTCCATCGGAGCCAGTATCCCGCCTGCCAAACCCGCTTGGCGCAATGTTCATCCGCCGGCCTTCAAAGCTTTCGAAGAGGCAAAAGCGTCAGCAAGCGGAAGCCGAAAAAGCTGCTGCTGCTGGTGGACCTTCCGGTGGTCCCGAGAATAGGACCATGTCCTGGGCTACTTGGCAGCGTAAGTAGAGCCCAACACTACGCAGTGATGTCGCTGCTGATTCCAATTGTAACCTTAGCCAAACCAGGGTATGCGCCTACCCCGCCATCCCAGGAACCAGAGCTAGTGGCACCAGAACGTCCCATGGGTCTTTTCGGTCCTCGTTCTTCGAACTCATTTGCGCCAAATATCTAAACCGTACATGGTTTAATATGAGGTTATGCGCTTATGTTGGTATTGGTACCAATTGGTTACAAAAATTTCCTTTCTTCTTCCAAGACCATGCTTACATGATGCCCTTACGCGCTGTATAATAATAATGACCAGCAGCCATAAAATCCTAAACTCGCAGCTTCGCGCGAGAAAAAGTTGTAGACCACTCTCGGCATCTCACGGGCCCGACTAGCCAGACTCCTGGGTCAGCCAGCAGTTGTAGAAGGCGTTGATGTCCAAATTGGGCGGAATGTGGTGCCGTCAGAACTGTCAACTATGGACAGCTTTTGATTACTTGGATTCAGGATTCTTACTTGTTTTGGCCGCGAGCGGCTCTAAATAGCCAACCGACAACCTATCGCGACGACATAGAGTCCATATACTATATGCTATGTTGAAAATCCACGGTTTAATTAATGCCCCACGAGCCACCATGACACCATCTACGCCAGTCGATTCGACGGCATTCCAGTAGAGCAATCACCTCCGGCGAATACGGGGATGGTGGGCACTGCAGTCGAAAGAAGACATGCTTTGTCTCAATTTAAAACTACTGGCTGTTCGGCTTACGATCGTCATCCTCCGTTGACACCCTCAGCGCCTCGACACATTGTTTGATGTAGTCCCAATCCGCAAGCTTCGTATACCGCTGTTGGCGACTGCGTCCATGGATCTACCGCAGACCGAGCCCAATTAACGCGGTTACAGACATGCCGCACGCCTGCTCACAGTAATCGCGCTAGCACCCTACTCCGGGCCGACGCGTGGCATGAGCCTGTGGGCCGTGTTTCAACCATCCTTGACGCCTGTCCGAACCTTGAGGGTCAAAGGTATTTTTCCCAGTGCTCTGTTCATCCCAACGAGGATTTTGCCAAGTCTACCAGGCTGGTCTAGCACTGTGAAAATACGGGCGTCCGTCAATTTTGGCTAATATATTTGAAATGGCCGCCTCACGCAAAGCAGGGAATGGTGTTTCATTCCACAAAGAACCCTTCCCTGCTTTGCATGGAGGTCGCCATTTCAGGTGCAAAAGAGGATAGCAGGACATACATGCCGACCCAGCCCCGTTCTGGAAGACCAAATGGGACACCCGCAATTCAGGTCGACAAAGTCCAGGTTGCCCGCAAATTCCTTGGCCATCATCTCAGCAGCGGGAACTAGAGTCGCCGGTTTGTTTCCTGCAAGCTGAATCCCGAAGGTACGCTCCGACGGATGTCGTCGTACCAGAGACCATTCCTCCTTAGACGCCGATAAAAAAGATTTAGCCAGTCCCATCTCTCCACAGGTGATATCCGCGCCGAAGGTGGTGCACAGACGTCGGAAGGGCTGCACAAGAGAATCGTCATTATCCTGAAGGCGACGCTAGGAATTGATTAATAATCACAAGGTTTCCGACCGTAGTCAAAGGCGCAAGGTCTAAAGGAGACCAGTTATAAGAACTGTTCCGATGAAAGCATAACCTGTACGCACATGTTTTACCCTCCCAACGTAAGCGCTTCTTCTCTACCGGACGCAGTGGAACATCAGGCGTATCTTCTTGCGACTCGTCGAATTCCGCCACAACGATGATTCTGTTCCCCTCTTCGTCAAAGGGCTCACTAGGCTTGGGTTGATTGGGCTTTTGCTGCTGCAGTACATTGAGATATTCATTTGCGACATGCGTCGGATACTATTGTCTTTCAACTTTCTCGTACATGAAGATAGGGAATAGACACACTTGTTTTGTGCGCAGTCGCTTCAGTGTCCCGGGGCCCGGGAAGTTCAGCTCCGTCACAGCGTTACGAAGCTCGTCCTCGCGTTTCTGATCCTTCACCACTTCTATCCCGGGGGAATCATCGACTTTGCGAGCATGTCCGCCCAGGAAGCGACATTTTAAGCCATGGCGGCAAAGGCCGTTTTCCTCAAACACGGGACACGATGTGGCAAAGTTCACCGAGGCGAAAGCTGGGTCAATTTCACCGGCTTCTGGGGGGACCACGAACGGAGGCGTAGCCGACAGGGCCTGCGAGGACGGAAACGTGATGTCTCTTGGCTTGACCGACAAATAAGCCTTCACGTCGTGCGTAAACCTACACCTACTCGGGACGTCGATGATCAGCGCTGTCCGAGATTCAAGTTTCAGGCAGGCACAGACTTTTCTCCAAATGCGCAGTCGAGGCCAGACGCCAGTTTCCAACACAGCTCAACCTCGTCCGTGACCTTACCAAACTTCCGGCCCTTGTTCGTCCCGCGATTCTTCTTCTTTTCGTCCTTGACTAGCTTCTTCCTCTGAGCGCCTGAAAGCTTTTGCATTTTAGCCGGGGGTTCATCTTCGTCTCCAGAACCACTGGGAGGATCATGCCCGGTGCTGTTGCGAACCACATTGGTGGAACCTTCGGTGGAGTCGTCGTCTGGTAGGGGTGCAACGCGCACAGAGACGATATATCTGGACCGTAATTGAGCATCGTGTGCTTTCAGATGAGCATGAGAGAGTTACTCGGGTTTAACAGGTGCAATGCCTGAACTTTTCGCAGCGGACATGAAGAGGGCGGAGTTGAAAATCTGGCGCCGACCAATGAGGAAATTGTAGACATCGATATCATCGCCGGTATCAAACAGTCTTACACTCAGTACTACCTTCACATTGACACCCCCCATCCGCCCACGCACTGGTGCGTGGCATAGACCGAATGTACTCATGGCAGGGCCCTTCCTAAGTGTATTCGTCACAGAAGGCATGGCCGATAGCCACTCTTAGCTGTGGGTAATCTGTTGTTGATCGACTTCGGCTCCGGAGTTTCCTTGAAGATTCGTCAATTATATATATAGTATCCCGTAGCGTATTGAGAGACGTGCACAAATAAGTGTATGTACATGGAGATCAGAAGAAATGCTCTAAAACGTGGCCGGGTGCAATGGAATCACTCGAATGGGCCCACTCATCAGGAGACGCCGTATGTATCGGTGGTATACCTCCTCAAGGCTCAGACCAAGGTTCATGTATGCCCTCCTCTAACTTTCCTGATGCTACTAGCTGGTGCCAGTTCGGATTTGAAGCTTGGAATCGTGCGCTCGTGCGCATCACAGATACGCCGTTCTCTCCGCATTAGCATGTACATCAGGGTTGGTGTCTTGCAGATCAATGAGCGGATAGGAGCGGTTGTCGCCCTCCCTGGGTGCAGTCTGTCTGCTTTTGCTAATTGTACGCCAAAACGTCAAGGTGGCCAAAGTTTCCTGAGACGAAAGTATAAATCCAAAGCTGAACACAATAGAATGAGAGCGTATACCTTGGTAGTACCCAGAACCAGAAATGCGACGAGAGGGACTTTGTATTGTAGTGTAGAAGTTGAGATGCGTCGATGAACAAATAGAGGTCGACGGAGACTCACGTGCAGCTTGGGATAAATCAACCCAGACAGGGACTACAAGGGCGACAAGATCTACTATTTTCGATATTTCTGTCGGTCCCGCGTAAATTTGTGTTGAAAATAACACTGTCCCATACGCGCTGTAATGGAAGAACTGGAGTTAACGTGTGAGTATGACGGGAGGTTAAGGAGAAATTATACATGGCAACGACTACACGGTAAAGGCTGAAAGCGGTCACTCGCAGGAGAATGGAGAGCGAGACAGCACTCTTGGACCGATAGGCCGACCAGTGGAGATACATGGTTTTCACCAGTAGGACTTTGGAAGGTGAAAAATGTTGAGCACACAGATTGTCAGCGAAGGAGGGGAGAAGCACCATCCCAGACGAGCGTCATTAGTAAGAGCACAAGGACGATTCCGTATTCAGCCCTCCGACTGGAACCCGAGTGGTGAGCATTGCGAGAGTCGTCAGCTCACAGCCTCGACTTACAACGTCGCATATCGAGTTTAATCGGACAGTACAGTAAAAGATGTTTTGCGAGGGCGGCCCTGAGGCCAAAATTGCACCTTTGATGGCGGCAACCTATGTCATATAATCATGGTAAGGCTGATGAGGAGTAATCAAGACACGGGAGCAGCTGGGGGCTCACATATCTTGTAGCGATGGAAAAGGATATAAGCATGATCCAAGGTGCCATAATAAGCTTTTTAACCCAAAGTTTTAGTTATGTAACGGATATGTATATCTAAATGGAAACCCACAGCAATTGTGATCAATCGAGATTGTACAGGACTAATGGTTACCCCATATATTGAGGTATGCAGTCTGAGCCACAGCTTTGGGACATAGATCATGTCAGGAAGGGGTGAATGGTACGCATCGTTCCCTACCTGGATTACCAAGGCAGCAGTAGAACAGGAGGTCATTGCAGGAATGAGAGAGGCTTGTATATAACACCGGCGGTGGAACAGGACACCGTGGGAGTAGGCAATGCCACCGTAGGAAGCAATCAAAGTGTGTCCTTCAGTGCCACGATAGAGACTGAAGGCGAAGTCAAGGTTCAGCAATTCAAAAAAATTGTAGTACATACAAAACACAGAATACGACGCTAGAGACAAACCAAGTCAGACAGAAATTGAAGAACGCTGGGTCTCTATGAACTTTTCGGGATAAGATAGACACTAGGGCAAGGAGTGGGAGGCCAATGTGGCCGCCAGCTATCTGAAAGGCAAAAAAGATCGCTTGTGTCTGTCTAACTTCTGCCTCAAAGCGTTCCAACGTGGAAAGCCTACAAAATGCTCAAACACGCACGTTCATCTCGACGGTTCAGATAATTCAAAAAGTCCGTCTGAGCCGGCGACATTTGGAGCTGGACGTCGTCAACTTGGAGTCCTCGGGAACGGCAATAGATGGTTAGTTCTGTCATTACACATAAAATTAGACTGAAATATACAACCGTGATGCAATTTACCTGAGACAGCATACTGTCCAAAGGCTGGCCCAGTAACCGGCGTGCTGCTTTTACGGATGTTGCACCAACTGACTGCTTCCCAAGCCTGGAGATACTCGGTTGTACAGCACATGGGGGTCGACTTGCAAACTTCATACCGGGTAGCCCTCCAGACGGCATGCGCAACGGTACACTGGACGGCAAGTGGTAAGCAGACAACCTTGCATAAGAAGCATATGTACTCGCATTGCTCGGCGGGCGAACAGTGACAGTAGAAACCAACTTATGCTGAGAAAGAGTGGTTGCTGGGGAATTTACATCAATAAGGCGTCCTGCACGGTAATAAGCAAATCTTACCGTCAACCACAGAAAAAAAGACAAAAATCATGGCCAGAGCACAAATCATCATGGGTCCTGCCAGTGTGAAAATTGTCGCATAAATACCATTGCGGTAATATATACTACTAGTGTTTTCGCTACCAATAGATAGCAGCTCAACTGAATGGTGTGCCTAATATTTTCAACTCAGTTGAGCTACTATCTATTGGTAGCAAAAACACTAGTCCAGCCTAGTACTGTAGTGAAGGTGCCAATCGACTCCGTTCAACTCAAATTCGAACAGCCTCTGTAATACGTTCGATGCCGCCAACACTGACCAGCGAATACACGGTGTAGGATTTCATTGGCATTGATTGATATCGCTGCCCGCTATGTGCAATGCGGTGTTCAATAAGTCGATGTGCACGGGTGCGATACAAAGGAAGGCAAAAGAATCCAATTCAGCCGCCTGTCGTCAAAAACAACCTGTACGTCTCAACATTACATAAGCCACTTTACTTAGTATACCTGCAACCGAGAGCAATCACACTTTAGGAAGGGTATCTGATGAAAATAAAAATTCATTTGTCCAATACAGGGAAGTATCTTCACCGCAAATGGCATGATCAAAGTCAATAATTCCTGATTGACTTCGACCATGCTATTTGAGGTGGAGATACTATTCAAATAAAAGAGAATTTTTATCTGCATCATATACCCTGCATCACCATGTAGAATGCCTGCCACCTCATGAAGTTGCCAATGCGCTTAGGGTGCATTAATAGGTCAGAGGAAAAAACATACCAACGACAGCATCACAAAACGCCAACAACAGTTCATTGCATTTCTTGTCGCAAAAATGTTGAGCGGCTTGCCGTGTGGATATGTTCCGCTTTCCAGTCGTCCACAGTCGGATTGTTGACCTGACGATCGCAAGACAGTATCCAGGTCACCACTGGAATCATCACCCTGTCGGACTTGTTCGAAGTGTTCAAGTTCAGCCACGCCAGAAACTACACCTTTAGCCTGTGCGTGACGAAGGAGTAAGCCCTCGGATTCTCTTCCAGGAAGTTCCTCGAAGGGAATCCGTCACAAATTGCGATCCCGGGTGACCTTCTTTCCGAGTGCGCCAACATACCGTCCCGGGTCCGATGAGTGCAGGGAAATGGAAAAGCTCTCTCCGCATGTCGATGATGTAAAATACTGGCATCGCGGCACCGTCTCCGGACTCAATCAGGGTACGAATGCCATCCCCCGAGAGCAATCCGAAAACATGCTGGGATCAAATCCAAGGAGATCACATTGGTCACAACCCAATCGGAACATGATCGCACAGAATTGTGACGGTTGCTGGTGGACGTATCGATTTTGGGGTTCAAAGGCCGCGAGGCGTTGAGACTCGTAAGGGAATTCCCAATACCTTTACGAACCTCTTCTGACCAGTGTAAAAGCATACAGTATAAACCATTATTTACCGACGAAGGACATGGAAGATGAGTCACGTCGGACCAGTTTGCACACTGGTCCGACGTGACTCATCTTCCATGTCCTTCGTCGGTAAGTAGTGGTGTATGCTGCATGCTTTTACACTGGTCAGAAGAGCTTCATAAAGGTATTGGCTGTACATTTAGTTTCTGTCATGATTAGGCCAAACGCAAATCGTCGGTAGACTGGCTTCGGAACATTTGGCTCACGCTCGCCGCGAGCCGGTCACGGGCCACTAGACAATCGTCTGAGTCGACTATAACTTCTATGGGTGCGATTCCAGCTACGCTGTTCGCTTCGTTCAACGGCTCACCAATACCCATTTTTCGGGATCCCCCACCGGCGAGGGAAAGCGATGGAGAAACAGGAGAACGTGTCGATGGAGGTGTGCACTCATTTGTTCTTGGCGTGAGTAGCTAAAACAGTTCGAATGTGTTGTGTCCGCCACTCATACCGACGAGCTGACTGTCTTTGCGATTTTCTGTCCTATACCCTTGCGGTATGAAGAAGGTTGCTTGCGGGACTCTTCTTCTGCGAGGAGGATGTCGTTCATCAGCACCCGGGGCGGGGTGTAGTGCGTCGCCTCTATATGAGGCTTCCAGGAGGCCCTCCTGGGAAGCTCAGATAAAGGCGACGCATAACGGAAAGAAAAAAGAACTTCCCCGGCAAGGTATCGTCCTGTCTCCAGTTATTCCGAAATTCGTGTCGTGGACTAGTGTTCGATCCATGATTCTGGAAGCTTTCAAAGCTTCGGTGCTCGGGTGCACGGATTTGTCACTACGGGGGTCGTCAGACATTATGCATGAAGGCTAACTTAGCCTTCATGTATTGTCCAGGGAGGTTTGCCACTTAGCCTGGCTAAGTGGCAAACCTCCCTGGACAAACAAGTCGGAAGCTGGTTCTGAGCGTCATGCGATCGCGGGACGGGTTTGAATCTGCATGCAAGTGGCAGTCACAGTAGTTTAGAATAAGGTGCCACCAGAGGTTGCTGCCTTAAATACACGAAGACCTATTCTAATAATACACTGAACCCATTGTCTGGAATGTGCCACTGTCCACTGTCTTGTATTCCACCGCCACTGTCCACCATTCTTTGTATCCACCATTGTTGTCCACCAATTGTTGTCCACCATTCCTTGTCTCCAGTACCGAGACGCGTCAGCGGCACCCACTGTGGATAGTGAATCCATTGAAACCTAGTGGGTTTACCCACGGGGTTTCTGTTTTCAGGGTACCTCATTGAAACAGCCCCCATTGAAACAAACCAATGAAATTTGGGCTTACCAGGTTTCCTAGAAAAAACCAATGAAAATATTTAAGTGGTTGGATCAGTAAAGTTTTCAGTGGCTTTGTCACTTAGTTTCTGTGCCATAGGAACTACATATTCAACATAATTATCATGAGAATTTCAGTGCTCGAAGGCCTTGATTCCCATAGAAAAAACCAATGAAATTATTTAAGTGGTTGGATCAGTAGAATTTTCATTAGCTTTGTCACTTAGTTTCCGTGCCATAGGAGCTACATATTCAGCGTAATTATCATGAGAATTTCAGTACTCGAAGGCCTTGATTCCCGTTGTTCGCACACCAGAAATTCTTAAAGTAGACACCTGACAAGAAGAAACTGCACCGTCACAAACCTGATTCCTGAACGTATACAGGTACCGTATAGCCTTACAACTTTTGCATGTCACACTGTCACACACAGCGTATACACCGTTGCTGTACCGGCATCTAACTGTCACAAACCAGTCACAAACTATCTCATCATGTACACACGCACTACCAAGCCCACTAAGCATATATACAAATATCACCAAACCACTAATATCATCACAGCACTGTGGAGCCAAGCTGAGCCAAGTCTTATCCCACATGCTACACATCATGTGTGCATATGATCTGATCAAGGGGTGTGACTCGCCAAGGTGACCCTGCATGTCTCGACCATTTCTCCTATATTCCTTAATCCCGCATTCCCCATTCACCATTATACTTTACACATCACATTCCACACACATGTCGCTCCTACTCCTAACACTCAAACCTATGCCAGTTGCCCCATATGACATTTCTTTTGTTCTTATCTTGTAACACACCAAGAATGCCAAGTTCTTTTCTTTCTAGTTAAATACTCAAACTTGTACACTACATTTGACAGTGAAGTAAATCACTCAGTTCTTTTGCACTCTAAAGCTATTTGCTTCAGTCAGTACTGTTGTAAGACGCATATACCCTGTTATATGTGCAAACACTCTGCTTTCTTAGGCACTTCTTGATTTGACTCTTATTACGAGTTTGAATCATATTTCTTCTACTAGCTATCTTCGACACCACAACTAACAAGATGCAAGACTCGTCCCCAACCTCTCCCTACACTCGCAGGGAGAGACACTGTCATCTCATGATGAAAACACTAGAAAAAAGGAAAAAGCCACCGGGCACCGGGGGTCCAAACAGATGCACATGTTGCTTGATGGCTGCCCAAACTACAACCATCATCCTCACAGATGATGACATCCCTCACTTGCGTGAGGAATGGATGGACAAGATCGCCGACCTTGTCGACGGTATCCCATTAGAACTCCCTCCCTTACAGGAGGTGAATCACAAGATCAATCTCATTGATCCCAACAAACACATGCGGTATTTACTATCCAAGTGCCCTGAACACTTCCGCAGGGAATTGTCTGTGAAATTAGAACAATACACCACTGCGAAGTGGTGGATACCAGCAGTGGCCCATCAAGCAGTGCCAATGCTGCGTGTACCAAAGAAAAACGTTACGTACTGTCTTCGATCTGCGACAGCAGAACGAGAACACGGTGAAGGACGTAACACCCTTCTTGGATCAAGATGTTATCAGCAGCGATGTCGCTTGCTGCAAATACAAGACAAAACTCAATATGTCAGAGGCATATGAGCAAATCCGTATTCGTCCTGAAGACATCCCAAAGACAGCCTTTGCAACAATCCTTGGCACATTTATGAGCCAGGTGATACAGATGGGGGATTGCAACACCCCATTGACCTTTCAACGTCTCATGACATCGATATTCCATAACTGCATAGGTTGCTTCGTCCATGTATACATGGTCAATATATTTATCTTCTCACACTCGATACAAGAGCATGAGGAACATCTCCACATAGTCTTCGACAGACTATGGAGCAGTCATTTCTTCCTAAGTAAAAGAAGGTTGATGTTACGATATCATCCTTTGTAAGGTTGACTGAGCTCGGGGGCGAAACCTGAGGTACGGTCCGAGGTTACGGGGCAAGGTTCTGATAGGGAAGTCAGAGAGGGACTAGGCTTCAGCTTATGTGCTGCGCCAACCCTACGCACGAGTCCCAACTTCGGAGGCAATGAATAAGAGGCGAGGTTTGGCTTAAGAGGCGAGGCTTAGAAACTAACTAGGGATCAAAGTATACGATAGTTGATTTTCAGACTGAGGAGTAGGAATGCATACAAGGGGGTTTATATATGAGCGAGGGTACGAGTCAGGGGTGAGCAAATGTGGGGGAAGGTCAGGGCGAGGTCAGGGCGAGGTCAGGGCGAGTTCAGGGCGAGGTAATATACGAATGATGCGTGATGGAGTGGAATCAGTAACTAAGGGGATTCGGGCATGGGATCAAGGTCGGATATGAGCTCTAGCTCGGGCTTGGGCGCAGGATTAGAATCACAAGTACTCGGGCACGAGTATCACAAGGCTCGGGCTCGGAAGAAAGGTTATACCGGTAAGTAACCGGCCAAAGGCCGGGTTCTTACAGTATCCCCCCTTATGTCTGAGACCCTCAAGGCCGTAATATGAACAAGGTTCGCCTATCCTTGAATCTAGATCCCGGCCCGATGTTAAGTAGCTGGAAAGGCGAAGC
>WHVA01000725.1:0-44589 GCA_015179125.1 Gautieria morchelliformis
GAAAGTCTCTGAACAGGAAAATCGACTGATCAGATCGTCTCAGGTATTGGAGTGCTAATTGGCAAGAAAATTGATTGACAACCTCACTCTGCAGAATTTCGCCTAGAGGGTTAGTCCGGGTGGCTAAGTAGAAAAGCAACTACTTAACTGAGAATTAATACACTAAGCAAGTGTAATAACCCTAGCTGGGGTTAGCAGCCTGGTAAGCTGTGCAAGCTTGGCAAGTCACACAAGGTGGGTTGGATAGAAGATGGTAGATTGGCTGATGAAAAGGCAGGCAAAAGGGCCTCCTTTTATATTGTAATGTACATGAGCTTAGTAAGCAGGTAGAACCTTCTATCTATTAATGGAATGGAGGGAGCAGCTTGTGGAAGCTGGAAGAAAGTATAGGAAGGTTCTGGGTGGTTCCAGATGACTCACAGTGTTTCCTACCAATCATAGCTTGATTTGTCAGGACTGACTCACTGATCAGAGTCATGTGACTTGGCACAGCTTGGTTGAGTCATGTACTCCTGACTCACCAAGATGTGCCTGGTTTGGTTGAGTCACTGAGGCTGTACATTCAGGTATGTCTTTGGCACTCAGAGGCTGAGTAAGCAGATCTGAGCCAATTAGTGCTCTGTAGCCACAATAACCAAGGGCACTGCTTAGCACTGCCTTGTATAGCCTGATACAGCCTTGTTGCCATGACTGACCAAGATCCCCACTGTTTCATTCATATCCCTGGTGCTCCCAGTAAATGTAGCAGGCAAGATGACCTTTTTTCCCAAGTTAGCTGGATTGGCCTGATTGTCCTCAGGTCCAAATGTATCAATCATCTGATTGTAGACCTCAGCTTGCAGCTCATGTTGATGGAATTTGATCCAATTTAGCTTCTGCTGTTCAGTTGCTGCCCAAGCATCCACAATTATTGCTGAAAGAGCTTGCCAGCCAGGAAGAGAGTTTCAGCTTCACCCTCCTTGGAAAAAGATGATAACGATAGTATTTTGACATGGTCACATGCCTGTCACTTGAAGGGTCCTCCTCCTCCTCCTCCTGGCCTTGTTGTGGAAGAGCTTGGCCTATCAGTGGAATGTCCCAATGCCAGCCGGGTTCACCTCTGGGAAAGAGAAGGACATAGTGTAGTGGCACATACAAAGCATGTTTGGCCTGAATTCATTGCAGTTCTCCACCTCTAAGCTGAAGGACAATGTCTCTATTGCTTCCAGGCACACCTTTTCCTGGGAGCACAATGGCAATCTCATCTGCTGTAGGAATATTATATCTTCTCTGGTCTGTATGTGCTCTGTAAGTGAGTCTGGCCTCCACATTCAACCTATCAGGCTGGTTCCTAAGCCTTTCCATTGCCTGCTGGTAGATGTGGACCAATGGATTGTGAGCCTGCACCATTTCCTGGAGGTCACTTAACACATCTGAATCCAAAGGATCAAATCTGTCATTGTCCTCCCTATGTCGCAAAGCCTCTGCTGGATCATAAAAGTAGAGCTGCACATAGCTGGGTTTCCTACCCTGACCCTGAGCAGGAAGAAGAGCACCATGAATATGATAGAGGCCTCTCTGAATTTTGAAGACATATGGCCCAGGTCTATTCATGACCTTGTCATTGTCAAGATTGGTTTTTAGGCATTAATATCGTGTATTAGGGAACACAGCAAATGCCCAAATAACTTGTGCGAAGAGATGTGCTGTTCGGCGAATAAGGTGAACCAATAAATGTTCAGAAGATAAGAGGGCTGCCCGAACGGAGCTTAACGCGTGTATAGCTACAGTAGATAGTATTTAATGCCTGTGTTTCGTCACTTTCTCCAGCTCTCGAGCACACCTTTGTCCATTGTGATCCTGCTTTCACAGTATTTCAATGCCCAGCGATGCACTTGCACATGCTGTGCTATTGACTTGCACCTGACTTACTGCACTAGAGCCCCACCATTTGCAACATGAACATTCCCCTGAGCCGGTCACCCCCTTTGGGCCCCCCAAACCTGTTTGGAAGCCCTAACCCTTCTCGTAACACAAGGACATGCAGTCTGGATGGTCCATCGACCATCGCTTTCAATGCAATTTCAGCTTGTTTCGGCTTCCTTGTGTCATGCTTCACAGGTACACGTATCGAACCGTCCAATGGCTGGAGAAATAACCAGCAGACCTGGCAGTCTGCTTGTGTGCCGTAAAGCTGCAGTTGGGCTGGGATACGGGGGTTTGGATCACATCTTCTCAGGGTGCCATTGTAGCTTGTACCATCAGGCAAACCGCGTGGCACTGGTGTGACATCGTCACGACTGGTGACACTGGCTATACCGGACCCAGCAATATGCACTATGGTGATTGGTAGCAATAGATTGCCTTCTAGTCTCATAGTGATAGGTCATGTCAAGCCGTGAGACATCTTTATGTCTCGTGATAAAGAGGTATATGTCTGGCCTCACTATGCCCATATATTCTCATCATAATGTTGACATCGTGATAAAGGGGTATAGTTTTGGTCCCACCATGCCCATATGTTATCACTAGTACTAGTACTAGTGGCACATACTAGTACTACTGTACTAGTCATGGCTGGGGTCCTGTTGGGGAATCAGCTGTTCAACCAGCTACAATAGAGAGTATATGTTACCAATAATTATTAGGTTGGAATATTCCGGTGTAGCTAAAAATTACTGACTCAGCGTGAGAATTTTCTATCTCAGAACGTGTCCACTGACGTCCACCACTGCCGCACTCCCAATGCTCCAGGGCCGACAAGTCTGGTCATGCCCATCCTCATCTTCCAATTCAGAGAGTGGGAAGGAGAATGACAGTGGGCCTAGCAACACCCCTCCCGATTCCTGGTCGACAATGTCGAAACGGACACGTCTGACGAGCATGAGCCACACGAATTTGTCCAAGGAGACATCGAGGATGGTGCACCTTATGGAGAAGAGTGATGAGCGAGAGGCAAGGAAGGAGGAAAGGGAGGCCAAGAAGGATGAAGAATTAAGGGAATTCCACACAATGCTCTTAGCTCATCAAGACCGGGTCATCGATATGCAGGAGCGCACCTCAAATGCGCTTCTTGACATCTTGCACCAGGGACTGCTCAATTAACTATTTTCCTTAGCAATTAATTAGCTATATTTTCGTTGTTATAGCTCCAAAAAATTCATTTCTTGGTTTACAAAGTAAAACAGTAGAGAAAAAAATCCTTTAATCACCAAAAAAAGCTCACATATACCAGTATTTACGCGTGAAAATACTCTTCCAATGAGGATGGCGGGCAGGAGTAACGCTGGGCAGTCTGATTCGGCATGACACATGCATGAGCATTTGTCAGTAGCATGGCCACCTGGTAGAGAAGACCGCAGGGGTTGCCAAGGATTTTGTGTTTCCAGAAACACTGTAGATATGGCCAGTCCTGCGTGACCAGCCTGAAGCCATGTTCCACCGAGATGCGAACCCCACCCATGGTCAAGTTCCAGGCTTGCTCATCATTTGTGAGTTCTCCAACGTGAGCATAGGGACTTAAAACCCACGGGCTAACTCCATAGGCTGAATCCCCATACACTTGATAAAATCGGCACTCAGGTGGATCCCCCTCCTGTGAGTGCTCCTGAATTGCATACCTCTCCATGAGACCCACGAGTCCACCCTCCCTCAGGACACCACTGTCATTTTGGGGTGCGCAATATGGGCCAGCCAAGTGGGCAATTAGTCCGTTAGGTGTGACTGTTATGACCGTTCATTTCCAACTTCCGACCCTCAGTTCCGCAACACCTTCCGCCCCTCCTATATTTCCGCAACACCTTCCGCCCCCCGATATTTCCGACATTCCGCCCCTTGTACATTTCCCTTGTTCTTTCGACTCTATTACTCGGACCCACCGGACCCACCTCACCGTTCATCAATATCATACGTCCGGCCCTCCTTGTGTTTCGTTGTCAGATATGTTTTCCGACCCATTGTTCTTTGCCATTGTTCTACCCTACCCTGAACCCCCCTTGTAGTCCCATTGTTCCCAATTAGTTAGCTCCCACGCATTGTCTACTCGACTTCCGCTTCCCCCGGAATTTGCTTAGTACCATATCATTACCTGTTGTCTCAGCTCTTTGTATAAAAGCCTGTCATGTATGTCTCTTATTCTGCAATCAGATAATCGCCTTCGATACTTGATTTCTTTCGCTCCATCTCCTGTTCTTAGTACAGTGAGTCTAGCAAGACCTCAGTCTCTCCGCCTTCCGTCTTCCGCCTTCCGCCTCAGTTCCGACTCAAGTTCCGACCAACCTCTAGTTCAGTACTTTCCGACTTCCGACTCATTTCCGAAATACTTAGGACGATAGTTCATTGGGGGTGCAACCTACAAGTTGAAGCCGCTGTCCTTTCCAGTTCCGACTTAGCGGAAATCTCGATACGTAACAGTGACGACCGCCTGAAATTTCATGCCATGAAATTTTTTATAACCTGTGTAAAGATTATCCACAGGCCTGCATGTGTATTATATGGTGCAATCGATGAAGCCGATGATTGTGCTGGTTGGAGCCCCGAAATCATGTAGTGCCGCTGCATATACCTTCAAATTTTTCTGGCTCAGGATCCCTGCATGATCCCAGGCCAGAAGCCCTCCCCATCTTGTGTTTATAAAAGAGGCCGCCTCATTCACAATCTCTGAGATCGCAGACTGGGGGCGTGCATACTTGGTGGCCAGTGACCATAAATCCTCTGGGCTGCGAAGCCATGTGCACAGAAGGCTGAGAGATTCGAGGGAGAAGGAGCGGAAACCGCACTTTGTTATGAGGGGAACTGGCAGTTCCATAACCTGACTGAGGTTTCTCAGCTCATCTAGGGTAAACCTTTAGTGCAAAGTCAAATATTTTAGTTGTAATGGCATGGCAGACACATGGTGTTGCTTACCGGAACCTCCAGATACACTCAGCCTCACTGAGGCTCTGGAGATATTCCTCCGTGATCCGATGGCCTCCGATCTTTGATCGTGGCTTCTCCTTTGGATTGCAAAGTGCACCTGCCATGTGCATGAGGTGACTGTGCATGTGGCTTGCAGTATCCTCGGAATCGGATGGGATGTCAGGCAACCATGGGGAGTGTAAGGGCAACCCTGGCTAGTCGTGGAGATCACACTACCACACAACTGACAAGGGGAAATCCAAAGTATGTATAAATGAACAGAGCATACAAGAGAGGGGGTTCTCACCTGACAAGGGGAAATCCAAAGAGAAAAGTCTAAGGACCCCCAATGTCAGCGAGCCCGTATTATACTACGCTGCGCAGCCAGGGACAACGCTTGGCACCCGCCATCAACCCTGCATCCCCCTGACCCTTGATCGACCCTTGATGCCACCTATTATGCGAGTCGCTTGATTTCCGACACTGTTCCGGGGCGGAAGTCGGAAATTGGAGTGGAACTGGCAAGGCGAACGGAACTGGTGGAAGTTCTCCCAGAAGCGGAATTGTTCCCGAAAGCGGATGCGGAGATGGAATCGGAACCGGAAGCGGAGTCGGAAATGGAGTCGGAACTGGGTGTGGTGTCGGAACTGGATGTGGTGTCAGAACTGGAAATGGAAAACAGGGTGTCCCCTGACATCACCCCCCCTCTAGCGTGCTGCGTCCTCGAAGCACGGGACACAAGGGATTGAAATGCCAGCGAGCGGATTCGGCGAGGGGCACCTGGATGTGTCCTGTAGAACTCCCGGAGTTTGTCAGGAGCGGAAACATCTTGCTCCGGGACCCACGAATTCTCCTCGTACCCATACCCTTCCCATTTCACGAGGAATTGGAGTCGTCCTCGCACAAACCGGCTGTCCAGGATCCGTTCTACCACGTAGTGCTCTTCCCCATCTACAATTTCTGGCGGAGGTGGCGGATGAGCCTTCCGACGTGGAATTGGGTCCTCAAGCATAGGGAGTAACTTCACCACGTTGAAGACGGGGTGGAGGCGGGACATGGACATCGGAAGTCGGAGGCGGTATGCATTCCGTCCAACCCTCCGCGTCACTGTGAAGGGCCCAAGGTAGCGGTGGGCAAGCTTCTGCGAAGGGCGTGTGGTGCGGATGTCACTTGCATCTAGGTACACCTTGTCTCCAACTTGGTACTCTGGGGCAGGAACCCGGCGTCGGTTGTAGTACCTTGCCATGTCATCCTTGGCCTTCGCAAGGGCCGACTTGGCTTCCGAAAGGGTGGAGTCCATGCGGTCTCGGAACTCATTGACCGTCTCGAGTCGGGAGTCAGCCTGGCGTGGTTCGAAGCCCATCCGCGGGTGTCGTCCGGAGTCAAGCATGAAGGGAGTCTGTTGCGTGGCGGAATGGACATGGTTGTTGTATTGGAATTCCGCCAGCGGAAGTAACTCATCCCAGTCATCCTGCCTCTCATTGACAAAGAGGCGGAGATATTGCTCCAACTCCTGATTGACCCGTTCCGTCTGTCCGTCACCCTGCGGATGGTACGCTGTGGTGGTAGCCAGCTTTATGCCGAGCAGGCGGTAGAGCTCCCGAGTCAGTTCCGCGACAAACTGCGGACCTCGGTCGGAAACGACTTGCTTCGGGAGCCCATGCAACTTCCAGACATGTGCAAGGAACAGGCGGGCCGCTCCGAGGGCTGTGATCGTCGTGTGCGTCGGAATGAAGTGGGACACCTTGCTCACCGAATCCACGACGTTCATGATCGCGTCGTAGCCATGAGACTCTGGGAGTTCAACGATGAAGTCGACACTGATGGTGTCCCAGCGGGATTCGGGAATTGGGAGCGGAACAAGTTCTCCGACGGGCGGACGTCGTTGCGCTTTGGTTCGGAGACAAAGGTCACACGTCTTCACGTACTGTCCGATGTAGCGGGACATCTGAGGCCACCAGTAATTCCGAGCTACTAACTCCAGCGTCTTCCACCTGCCAGCATGCCCAGCGACCCGTGTGTCATGATGCTGGGACACGATGCGACGGCGGAGGTCCGCCCCACCCGGAACATAGACCTTGCCTCTGAAGTGGAGCAGTCCATCACGTTCCGACCATTCCGCTGCCCGTACAGACCGTGAGTGCCCCTTCCGGAGTTCCTCCACTGCCTTCACCACCGACTCCTCCTTCTCTCCATTCCGGTACTGCCTCCGGATATCCCGGAGCATTTCCGCTTCCGCCCCAACTGCAGTTACTCCTTCTAGGGCACGGATTGCAAAGAGACTTGGGCGGAGCAGTGTCATATCCGCGTTGTCTCCACTTCCGCTTCCGTGATCCGCGCGGCGGGATAGGGCATCGGGCTTGCCCATGGTGCGGCCGGGGCGGTGGTGGAGCATGAAGTCAAACCGGGACAGGTGTAGGGACCACCGTGCTTGTCGTCGGTTCAGCTTCTTAGCCGTGCGGAAATACTCGAGGTTCTTGTGGTCTGTCCAGATCTCAAAAGGGCATAGAGCACCCTCGAGGAAGTGTCGCCACTCCTCCAGCGCTCGGATGATTGCCAGCATCTCCTTGTCATGGATCTCATAGTTCCGCTCGACCGGACTAAGGCTCTTAGAGAAGAAGGCAATCGGATGCCACCCCCCACCATCTTCCGATGACTGCTGTGACAAGACCGCTCCGGTAGCTGCGTCGGAAGAATCCGCCTCGACTCGATAAGGGCGAGAGTCGTCGGGAAAGATCAGGACCGGGGCGGAAGTGATCAGCTCCTTGAGTTTGTCAAAGGAAGTCTGTTCCGGCTCTCCCCACCGCCATCCAACCTCCTTCTTGGTGAGGTCGAAGAGGGCACGGGCGTGGCAGGAGAAGTCCTTGATGAACCGCCGGTAGAAATTGACAAACCCAATGAAGGACTGGACCTCCTTCTTGTTTCGCGGCACGGGCCAATCCGATACACCGGAAACTTTGACTGGGTCCATTTCCACCTTTCCTTCCGACACAATCACCCCAAGATACTCTATCCGCGTCCGCTCAAATTCGCACTTTTCCGGCTTGAGACACAGGTTGTACTCCCGGAGCCGTTCCAGCACTCTCCGCACGATTTCCCGATGTTCGGACATTGTTTTCGTGAAAATGAGGATGTCATCGAGGTAGACGCAGACAACCCCTTCTGCTATCATGTCACGGAAAATGTCATTCATCATCGTCTGGAATGTGGCGGGACTGTTGGTGAGGCCAAAGAACATGACCTGTGGCTCAAAGAGTCCTCGATTGGTGCGGAATGCGGCCTTCCACTCGTCTCCCTCCCGGATCCGGACATTGTTGAAGCCCCAGCGGACATCCAGCTTAGTGAAGTACCTCGCCCCGCGGAGTTGTGTGATCAGTTCGGAAATGAGTGGAATGGGGTACCGGTTCTTGATCGTGATCGCATTCAAGGCCCGGTAGTCCTGCACAAGTCTGAGCGAGCCATCCTTCTTCTTGATGAAGAACACCGGAGATGCCATGGGTGACTTGGAGGGGCGGATCCTCCCTGTACGGAGGTTTTCCGCAAGGAACGCATCGAGCTCTACCTGCTCCTTGGGTGACAGCGGGTAGACCTTGCAGTTGGTGGGCTTTGACCCAGGCTCCAACTCGATGGCGTGGTCCCACAGCTTCCGTGGAGGCAGGGTATCAAACGACTCCTTGGAAAAGACGTCCTCGAACTCTCGCAGGTACTCCGGAATTTCGCCTCTACTCTATCATGCCTCTTGGAGGCTTCAGCAAGGCGTTGCGAAATATTTCCGGTGGCGCGGATGTGTTCCGCTTCCGGTGGAAGGTTTACGTACAGCAAGCGCTCCCCTTCCGCCAGAGTGTCTTCCGGGCCGAGTCGGATGACGTTGGAGTCGGAATCGGAATCGGAATTGGAAGTGGGATCCGGTTCAAATTCCGCTTCCGAGTCTTCTTCTGCAAGCAGTGGATGGGGGCCAGAACGACATGTCTGTATGAGCCGTTCGGTCTTCCGCTGCTCCTGGCGCTCCTTCCGCAGTTCCGACCTGCACATGTGACACTTGGCTGGACATCGACTCATCAGTACCTTCCGAGTCTGCCAATTGATCTCCGGGTTGTGCTCCTGAAGCCAGGTAAACCCGAGGATGATGTCCTGCTTCCCCAGGCTGGTGACTGCAAAGGAAGTGCGTTCTGAGTGTCCATCGTAGCGGAGAATTGTGTCTACTATCTCCGTGATGGACCCTGCCTCATTGGGGCTTCCATCCACATTGAACACCGGGATTGCACGTTGCAACTTCCGCGTGGTCAGTCGGTTCCGTTCCACATAGTCCCGGTCCATAAACTGACCAGTGGCCCCGCAATCGACAAGGGCGGGTCCGGATTTGACTTCCGCCGTATCTGTCGTCTGGATCTCCACCTTAATGACTAGTGACTTGGGGCCAGGGGTGGCAGCAACAACATAGCGCTTCGGAAGGCGTCTCTCCCAAGGGCGGATGCGGGATGGATGGGGTGTCAGATTTGGTTTTTGTGTGACTTTATCCGGTGGGTCTGTACGAAGTGAGGGGAGTGGGGGCTTTTCATTCTCTACTTCAAGACAGGCAAACCGGTTATGTACAGGCAGCAGGGGCACACATCTCACCCGCTGCGTGTCACAAAATCCGACGCATCTTCCGCTTCCGGTAGACCATGTTCCGCATTTTCGGAAAGCTCTTCCGCAGTGGGCACTCCGTTTATGTCTGCAAGCGCGAGGAACTCTGGAAGGATCTCGAGTTTCTCCTCTGTGGTCATAAGCCGGATATCAAAGGCTTGGGGGCACTCGCGAGCGTAGTGGCCTGGTTGTCGGCAGCGGAAGCAGGTGATAGTTCCGTGGCCTTTTCCGCGCATGCGGTCAACATCCATCGGGGCAGGGCCACTCTTCGAGGGAGGAGGGCTATGGTTCCTAATAGGAGCAGGCGGAGCAAGCATCGGAAATAATTTCCGTGTGGGAATGAATGCGCTTCCGGGTTTTGGCACAGGTTGAGTAGGATGAGCGGAACTGCGTGTCGTGTTCCGACTCGTCTCCACGAAGGCCTCATTTGCCTCCCTGTTCCGAGAAACCTTCTGCGCAGCTTGGTACCACCCTTCCGGGTCATCAAAATCCGGAGCTCCATCCCCAAGCAGCGCAACTTGGTTCTGGAGCGTCGGATCAAGTCCTCGTCGGAATTTGATGACGATCGTCTTGTCGTCGTCATATTCCGCAAGGTCGATGAGCTCCTGGAAGCGATCGATGTAGTCATCGACCGGATCTTTGGCCTGGTACCAGCTCGTCCCCTCGAGCTTTGTAAGGGCTGTGAGCTGCTCGTTTTTCGGGCAGAACTGGTCGGAAAATGTTTTCTCAAACGCGTCCCAGTCCCGGAAGTAGTTCCCCTTGCCCTTTGCTTCATGTCGGATCACCTTGTTTGCAAAACGGGCTGCACGGTCCGATTTGAAAAAGGACAACGTCCAGTGAATCCGAGCCTGGTCGTTCGGAAAGAGGTCTCCGACAATTGCGAAGTAGATGCTGCATGTGTTGAAGAATGCGCGTCCCTTCTCCCAATCTCTGTCAAAGTCCGCCGGAGTTGCGGGTTTGACCTTTGCTAACTTCGCGGACATCCTCTTTTCCGCTAGTTTCGCTTTTCCGAAATCCGGATCGTCCAGCATTTCATTTCCACCACCTTGTGGAATATCTAACTTAGCCAAAATCGCTTGTAAGGCTGTTTCAATCGCGTCGGTCTTCATCCGGTTCCGCGTCAATTCCTCCTCCATATTCCGAAGACGATCGTCCGGATCCATGTTGGAAGGAGAAATATGGGACAGGATTTCCGGGGTTGGGAGCTCGACCTAAGAAGAGGGGCTGTCGTATGCTGTATGTGCGGAAGAGGTTGCGATCTCCGAGTCGCTGTCTCCGATTCCGAACGCACCTATGGCGAATGCAACGCGCAGTACGACCGCCGGTCCTCTAGGGGAGAGACTTTTCTGCTGTAAGGGCAACCCTGGCTAGTCGTGGAGATCACACTACCACACAACTGACAAGGGGAAATCCAAAGTATGTATAAATGAACAGAGCATACAAGAGAGGGGGTTCTCACCTGACAAGGGGAAATCCAAAGAGAAAAGTCTAAGGACCCCCAATGTCAGCGAGCCCGTATTATACTACGCTGCACAGCCAGGGACAACGCTTGGCACCCGCCATCAACCCTGCATCCCCCTGACCCTTGATCGACCCTTGATGCCACCTATTATGCGAGTCGCTTGATTTCCGACACTGTTCCGGGGCGGAAGTCGGAAATTGGAGTGGAACTGGCAAGGCGAACGGAACTGGTGGAAGTTCTCCCAGAAGCGGAATTGTTCCCGAAAGCGGATGCGGAGATGGAATCGGAACCGGAAGCGGCGTCGGAAATGGAGTCGGAACTGGGTGTGGTGTCGGAACTGGATGTGGTGTCGGAACTGGAAATGGAAAACAGGGTGTCCCCTGACAGGGAGGCTATAGCGATGGGAATCAGAGTGGTGAGGAGTAGCCGTTTCTTGGAGCGGTTGAGTGGCATGGTGGCAGAGAGGAGCCCCACCACATGCGTCAGTCACGTGACAGTCACCTTAATTAATGTAAAAATTATCAGCTCTTCTGGCGCTTATTTAACAGTCTGATAATAATTTCTATCCACTTAATAATTATTACCCAACATATACTCTCTAATAGGCTCATACCAGTGTATTTCCACTATTTCACAAGTTATTACACTATATGAAAGCACCTCGGTGGGTTGTGGGCGTTGAGCTTATGTCAGGTTTTATGTCAGCCTTAGTCAGCTGGCCAATCGGATGCGAGCGGCGCAGCCGCGAGCAAGGACATGAGTGGCGCAGCTGGCCCAAACCGGTTCATGCCGGGCTGCCGGTTTACGCCAGTCTTCTGGCTCCAGCGCTCAATGTGGCTGTGCAGTGTTCTGGAGCACGTGAGCGGCGCAGCCGTGAGCTTATCAGCGGTTGACGCCGGTCTGCCAGCTCAGGTGCTCAAAGCAGCGCTGCGCTGGCAGAACGCTGCGCAGCCGCATCTGCGCACTCCACCACCACCCTCCTCTCCTCTCTGCCCACTAGATAGAATAAAATTGTGTGAGAGTGAAACAATAGATAGCCTATATAGTGTAGAGCACAAAAGATCTCTTCCCAGGGAGATCTCTGCTGTGAACTATTGGGGTTGACCTCTTCAGTGGGGCAGCTTTTTCTCTGCTAAGGAGCCAGGTAGTCATCCCAGGCTGCCTTAGAGGGAGCCACAATTGCATTGCAGTTCTCTTAGTGTTGACTTGCACTACTGGTGGCTGAAGAAGACATCTCCCCAGGACCAGGACCTTTTACTGGAATTATTCCAGTTGGATAGCTGAAGAAGACTTGGATATTTTCATCAATAAATTTCCCCATCCCTTCCTTGGTATGTATATATTTCTCTGTGGTCTGGTGTGAGCCATCTGACATTTATTTATTTTATTTTAAATAGAAATTAATAAATTCCCTTGACTTTGCTTAACAAAAAATTACCTGTCCCTTCCTGGGTATGTATGTATTTCTCGGTGGTCTGGTGTGAGCTGTCTGACATTTATTTAATTAGAAATTAATAAATTCCCCTGACTTTGCACAAGAAAAATTAACAACAACAGCATCTGCTTGCAAATGTAAGTTGAATTGTGGTAGCTTGATTGTTCCTCTAAGCTTATACCTGCATTTCTCAGGTATCCATCTACTCCAGAGAGAAATAGTCAGCAGGAGCGTGAAAGGGCAAGGGAGGAGCAGGAGGGTCATATGACATCGCCCACTGATCGGAGAGCACGTGCGCTTGCTGCTGCTGCTGTCAGAGCTCAGGACCAGCCACCCCCTCCCCCACAGCCTTTTGCCATCCCTCACCCTCCTCCTAGAAGCAATGTCACTGATCCTTTTCAACAACCTGTGGCCGGGCCATCACGTCCTCCTATGCTTGCACCCTCTTCATGCCTGCCCATGCTGGCACCATCATCACGTCCTCCTAATCTCAGTCCTGGAGAGCAGGTGGCAGCCCTTCATGCTCAGTTAGCAGTTATCCCACCATTACAGCCCCTGAGAAGAAATAGGCCAGACCCTGTACAGCCAGCTCCTATAGTAGGTTCAGCAGCCATTGCAGACTTGCGTGCTCAGGCAGCTGCATTGCGGCCTTTGGGAAGGCACAGGCCTGCATCTGTACAACCAGCGCCTCCTCCTGTAGTAGGTTCTTGTCAAGATTGGTTTTTAGGCATTAATATCGTGTATTAGTGAACACAGCGAATGCCCGAATAGCTTGTGCGAACAAGTATGCCGTTCGGCGAATAGATGAACCAATGAATGTTCACAAGGTAAGAGGGTTGCCCGAACGGGGGTCACCCTATCTACAGTCGTAGCGAAATAGCCCGTGGCACTTGACGATGTAACGTGCAAGGTCTCACGGAAGGGCTGTCTAAGTCTCGACAATCCCTTCGCCAGCGAAGGTGCTCCTTCAGAGCCCTTCGCCAACAGCACAGAAAATGGTTCGAAGGCTAAGGGAACGAAGATGAAGTATGAGAACTCACCAGTGATGCCTAAGTCCTCTGCTAGTCGAAGATGGAAATCTCCAAGAGAAGGCTTAAGATGGTGACCACGGCGAGGTCAAAGCTGCACAAGATGAACGACGTATGATAATTGAACTGGGGAATATACATGCGAATGTAAACTACTTATATCGAATGCTCGTAAGGTATCAGCGAATAAGAAAGAGGCCGTCACGAGTCAGGGTTGGATAGGGGTGCGCAGTCATGATACAACATAGATGGAATAAACATACAATAGAATGAGAGAAGAGGGAGAACATGAAACAACGGAGAGTGAAGGTGGCGAAGACACCTGTATACGAAATCATGTCTTGGGGCCCGCATATACACTGCCCTGCATGGGTTCTTCATCTACTGGGTTGATCCCACACGACCTACGGGTAGGACGTCCCGCGAACGCACCCTGCTCATATGAACACCAAAAGGGGGTTGGATCGAAAAGCTGATGGAGTTACTGACGAGCCATCATGCCGGATAGGGATGTCGATCGTGATTTGATGGTGTGCCTGTTGGCGAATGATGCGAGCAGCGAATGATCGTTTGGCAAAATGCGAGGAAGGGCGAACAGAGGTGACATAGAGGAGGACAGGTCGAGGTGGAGGGCGAAGCCGAGCGAACACTGGGGAGGAGTAGCAAAAGGGGAAATGGGGATAACAAGGTGCAGGAAATACACAGGTCATGACAATCCAATTACCAGAACACCATCAGAAGAGGGTCGAGCAGAGGAGGTGGTAGACCCAGCGATGACTGCCAAGTCAGTCCAAAGGCGTTGATCGTGCGTTTGACAGTGTGGCTATGGTAATTGGCGCGAACAGCGAGAATCAGTTGCCGAACATGACAATGGCGATCAGAACGAACACGGAAATGGGGTGAGAAATGGCAGGACAGAGCACTTGAGTATGAGAAATAAACGCGTCATGACAGTTCTGCAGGAGTGGCAGCATTGCGTGCTCAGGCCAGTGCAATAAGACCAATGCCTCTGCTACTCCCTGCGCTTTTGCGGCCTCTTCAGTGACTCCCTGCACCTCCTCAGCCTCCTCAGCGACTCCCTGCACCTCCTCAGCCTCCCCAGCTATTCCCTGCACCTCCTCAGCCTCTCCCTGCACCTCCACAGCCTCTTCAGCCACTCCCTGCACCTCCTCAGCCTCCTCAGCCACTCCCTATACCTTGGCAGCGCCCTCAGCGACCTCCTCCTCCTATTCCACTTGGTCGCTCTAGAATAATTGAGGCAGATGTGCAGCGTCATGATCTGGGTCCCATGGTTATTCCCTGCCCTGACTGTGGAGAATTACACTGGATGGCAGAACACCTGCAGAAATCCTCAAATGTGCGGCCCAGGTTTGGTGATTGCTGTATGGAAGGAAAGGTGCAGCTGGAAGACCTGCCACAGCCCCCTCAGCCATTGAAACAGCTCTTAGAAGGCCAGGACCCTGAGGCAAAAGGATTTTGCCAGAATATCAGGCAGTATAATGCTGTGTTTGCATTCACTTCTGTGGGGGCCAACTTTGACCAAGATTTGCTTCAGGAGGGTCGTGGTCCATATGTGCTCAAGCTACAGGGTGAACTATATCATCTCCATGGCTCTCTCCTCCCTGACAATGAAGACGATGCAAAGTATGCCCAGCTTTACATATATGATCCTGCACTGGCTTTGGCAAAGAGAAAAAATCATAATGAGCATCTGTCTCCAACTATCATGGGAGACTTGCAGGAAATGCTCCTGCTATGCAATCCTCATGTGGCCACATATAAACAAGCAGCTGAGAGGCTCAGAGCTCAAGAACAGAATGGTGATATCCAGGCAAGGCTCACATACAGGGCACACAGGGATCCTAGGAGATATAATGTCCCAACTGCAGATGAGATTGCAGTCATTCTTCCTGGAGATGGCATCGACCCTGAACCTAGGGATATTATTGTCCAGCTCAGAGGTGGACCTTTCAGAAGGGTATTGGATACCAATGCAAACTATGCCTCTCTGCACTATGTCTTGCTCTTTCCCAAGGGAGAGTTGGGATGGGAACCAGGTATTCCTTATCATGAGCCAGAGCGTGCTTGGCAGGCCAATCCAAACAGACGGAGACAGGTCACCCAAATACAGTACCATGCATATCATCTGTTCCAGAGAGAGAGAGAACCTACAACACTCATGCGCGGTGGCAAATTGTTCCAGCAGTACATTGTAGACTCCTGGGCTGCTGCAGAGCAAAGCAGACTGAGGTGGATCAGGGCCAATCAACACACTCTGCGTGCTGAGCAGTATAACCAGATGGTAGATTCATATGGAGGCTTGGACGATGACATTGGAGATGCAAACAGCTTGGGCATAAAGGTCATTCTGCCTGCGACATTTCAAGGAAGTACACGGGACATGAATCAAAACTGCCAGAACTCCCTGGCCATTACAACAAAGAAGGGTCCCCCTGATTTATTTATTACCATGACTGCCAATCCAAAGTAGTGTTAGCAACTTGGGGTTATGGCAGGGAAGGTTCAGTAGAGTTCTTAGAAAGCTAGAATCAAATTCACTCAGTGAATTTATTGTCACTCTTATATTAATACAATACCTAGAATCAAATTCACTACATGATTTTCAGTCAACATGTTATGAAAATATAAAGAATGCTATTCGCCTCTCTCAGTGAATTTATTGTCACTGAGAGAGGAGCACTATCCTGTCTCAGAAGGCATATACGTGCACCCGGCCCTTTAGCGCTCAAGAGCTCGCGCATCGAAGTCATTTCAAACTCCGCTGGGTGCAGCCGCCTGTGAAAATAGAGATAACAAAGTGAAATGGAGATAGGGAGTGACTGGAAATTTTCGAAAATAATCAGAGAAGTGAATGCATGGTACAAGAACAATGTGAGAAGAAATTGAAACACCATACAATAAATCGAATATATTATGCTTGATTTTGGTGCAGGAGCATAAATGCACCCAACACGCCCCCTCAAGCTTAATATATTCCGATTCTCTCATTGAGGATTCTCACTCTAGGACTAGGAAGTCCTTTATTGAGAAGATCGGCTAGCATGTGTTCCGTTGGTAGGTACACAAGCTTAATTTCTCCATCTTCGACTATATCTAGAATGATATATAATCTAATGTCGAACTGTTTGGTCCTCGTGTGTTGTTGAGTGCCATAGACGATGGCAATGGCTGATTGATTGTCTGAATAAAGTTTGATGGGGTAATTCAGTGGTTGGAACACTTCAGAAATAAAGTGGCGCATCCATAAGGCTTCTTTGCTCGCATGAGTCAGGGCAACAAATTCAGCTTCAGTTGATGATAGGGCTACTATGGATTGTTTTTGACAACTCCATGACACTGTCCCTCCATCAATCTGAAAAATATAAGCCGAGTATGAGTGCCTGTGCTCTTGTGAAGCCCAATCCGCATCTGAATACCCAATGAGGCCGTCTCAATTTTTCCCAAGTGTCAATTTGTAGTCCATCGTGCCTTTTAGATATTTAAAGACACATTTGACTGCATTCCAATGAGTTAGGCCTGGGTTTTCGAGGAATTGAGAAAGTAGTGACACTGCAAATGCAATGTCTGGTCGAGTGGCTACAGCTGCCCACATCAATGATCCTATAGCTTGTCTGTATGGAACTCTTGACACCTTCTGTTTGTCTTCATCTGTGGAAGGGCATTGGTCCCTGGATAATTTAACGGCTGGGTCGAGAGGTGTGGAAAATGTTTTGGCATCATCCAGATTGAATTTTTTGATGATTTTCTGGATGTATGCGGCTTGTGATATTGCAATCGATTTGTTATTCCAATCTCTTTCGATTTTGAGGTTCAAAAGCCAGTGAATCTCGCCTAGATCTTTCATACTGAAGATCTGGGCAAGGTCATGCTTTACCCCATCGAGGATTGGTTGACTCTCAGCTGTGATAGTGAGGTCGTCTACTGCCGTTGCAATAATCGCATGCCCTCTCGGTCCACGTCTGCAAAATACGGCTCCATCCAAAGCTGATTTAGTGAATCCTAACTTGAGAAATTCACCACTCAGATGTTTGTACCATTCCCTTCCAGACTGTTTGAGGCCGTAAAGTGCTTTCTTCAGCAGGAGGACATCATCTTTGTCTCCGGTCTCATATCCATACGGCTATCTCATGTAAATAGGTTCTGGCAGTGTAGCATTCAAATACGCACTGTCCACATCCATTTGGTGAATAGGCCAGTTGTTCCTGGCAGCAATGGCACATATAATCCGTAAGGAAGTCATCCAAGCAACAGGTGCATAAGTTTCATTGTAGTTGACTCCAAAACTTTGTGTAAAGCCTTGGGCGACCATCCTCGATCTAGGTGTAATGGGTTCACCTTCTGGATTGCGTTTCCAGAGGAATACCCATCTATTTCCGACAATATTTTCCCCAGGAGGTGGTTTAACCACTTCCCATACACCTTTGTCAAGTAGCACCTTGTACTCTTTATCCATTGATGCTTTCCACATAGGATCATTTAAGGCTTCATCTGCATTGCTAGGCTCAGTCTGATTCAAATCCGGCAGCACTTATCTTTGTTTTGATCAGAGGTCGAAAGTGTACTGATGGCAAGGTTATAATCACTGATGCCGTCAGTGGCAGAGGATAAATCTTGTTCGAATAATTTGTCTTGATGGTCCTCAATGTCCTCGTATGCTAGTGTAGTGATGTCTGCACCAGCATGTCTCTTAGCTTGAGATCTTGTTATGGGACCACTTGGGGCCGGCCGCTCCTGCTGCTGACGGATCCTCTCGCTTCTCCTTGTTGGAGCAGCTTCTTTAGGTCTGACATCAACAGTCTGACTGGGTTGTAGCTCTTCAAGACGTTCCTCTGGTTCATTATCATCAATTTCCTCAATCTTTGCCTCCTCACTGACTAAGCGACTAGGCATAGGTGCTGGCGCTGAAATGGCCTGTATCACTTTTCTGGATGTAGGTAGCTGTGACTCTTCAATAGAAATGATTGGAGCTTTGCCCCCCTTCATCTCTGAGTCAAATATAACATTCCGCTCGACAGAAACCTTCTGAGAGTCAGGCCAGTAGATGCAGTGACCATGGCTCTGTCCAGAGATTCCTATCCACCGAGCTCTTTTGGCACTGGCTGCTAGTTTGTTTCCCTCTTTGACTTTAACGTAGACTTCAATTCCCCACACGTGTATGTCCTTCAGGTTCGGTTTCTCGTGATGGATCATTTCAAAAGGGGTTTTGTCTGGCAAAGCTCTTGTATGCATCCTATTCCTAAGATAGTTGGCATGCAAAATTGCATGGCCCCATAAAGTCTTAGGAAGACTTGATTCCAATAGCATGGCGTGAGCTCTTTCAACTAGAGTTCGGTTTAAATATTCAGCAACACCATTTGACTCTGGGGTGTCGTGTACGGTTAACTGATGCTTCGTGCCTTGCTTGGCTAAATGCTGTTCGAATTCTGAGCTTGTGGATTCGCCCCCTCTGTCGGAAACAAGTGCTTTGATGTGCACATTCCTCTGTCGAAGCATCAAGGCCTCGTAGAGTTTGTATTTTGAAAATGCTTCCGATTTGTTTGCCATCAAATAGATAACCGATTCCCTTGAATAGTCGTCGATGAAAGACACATAATAGGATTTCTTGTCAATTGTGGAGTGTCTCGCTGGTCCCCAGACATCAGAATAAATTCTGTCACCGAATTTTGAAGATCGGCTTCTGGGTTCTTGAGGAAGTGATTTATGTGCAATCTTCGCTTGAATGCACACATCACAAACAACCTTGTCACCTTTTGAGCTCAATTCAATGCCTAATATCATGCCACGGTTGAGCAAGTGCTGTAGGGACTTTTGTGAAATATGCCCCATTTTCTGATGTATCTCCGTGGCTGATGCGCATATATGCGCTTCGGCACTTGTGTGTTGTAAGTCAAACCGATATAGGCCATTCAGCTTCAGTGCTTGCATCAATATCCTGCCTTTACGATTGGATATTGTGCATTTTTGATCGGCTATCTGAGTGTTATAGCCTGCATCATCGCACCGGCCGATCGAGATCAGGGTAACAGCCATTTTTGGCGCGTAGAACATATCCTTCAATGTAATCTTCACAGTCTTATCTCCAATTGTATTAGATAGCACGAGTGAGCCTGAACCGAAGGCATCAAAAGTGCCTTTGTTGGCTGCACGAATTGTGCGTGGCTGTGAGAATGGACTATAATCCCTCAATAAATTCTTGTGAGGGGTCATATGCGTGGTCGTTCCAGTGTCGAGGATAACAACAGTGTCCAAGGATAAACTACTCAAATTGGAGCAGTCGAAATTGGCGAAAGCGGCTGGACTGCCACTCTCATCCTCCTCAGAAGACACTTCTTCGGCAACATTCGCCTTGGCTTTGCCCTTCTTCTTTTTGGCTTTAGCTCTCTTCATCAGACGTGGCCCCTGGCCTTCTTTACCACCTCCTTTAGCCCAGCAACTCTCGATAGCATGTCCAGGCTTGTGGCAATTAGTGCATGTAGGCACCTTCGGGTCTTTCCAGCCCTTCTGCCCTTTCATAGATGAACCAATAAATGCCTGCTCTTCTTGTGAAATATTAACGGTCTTTCTCTTGTCATATTGAGCCTTTAGTACTCTGATAATATCATCAGGCACTAAGGGCATTCCACATTCTTCGAGCGACATGGTAAGGGCATTCATAACTGCCTCATAGGAGGGTGGAAGTGACGCAAGGATGATATCTGTGAACTCTCCTTCAGAAATTCTGGCTCCCATCTCATTAAGACGAGCATAGAGGTCTTGGGCCTTGTCCAAGTGATCTCTCAAGTCTCCATCCTCAGGACACCTCATACTGCGAAGCTGTCTCTGTAGGTTGGTGAGGACCATCTTGGGCTTTTTGGTCATCTCATTGACCAATGCATCCCAGACTTCTTTTGCTGTATTCTTCTTCTGTAGCATCAGAGCTAGTGACTCTGACACTGAGACGATTATTTAGGTTTTTGCCTGTCCTTCTCTGGCAAGATACTTCTCCAGCTTCTCCTCAGCCTTCTCTATCTGAGTTTCCTCAGCTTCTGTAAGAATATAGGGGGCCTGGGGGCATGACTGGAGGATCAGGAGGTCGAATGGCTCTCCCTTCTATATGCCTGAGTAGATTTTTGGACTCAAAATAACTTGTGAGAGTAGCTCGCCACAGAGGCCAATTACTTCCATCTGTTGCAAGCTTCTCCACACCCAAAAGCTTCTGCGAAGTGTCTCCGGGGCCCATAACCCTTGTTAGCAACTTGAGGTTATGGCAGGGAAGGTTCAGTAGAGTTCTTAAAAAGCTAGAATCAAATTCACTCTCTCAGTGAATTTATTGTCACTCTTATATTAATACAATACCTAGAATCAAATTCACTACATGATTTTCAGTCAACATGTTATGAAAATATAAATAATGCTACTCACCTCTCTCAGTGAATTTATTGTCACTGAGAGAGGAGCACTATCCTGTCTCAAAAGGCATATACATGCACCCGGCCCTTTAGCGCTCAAGAGCGCGCGCGTCAAAGTCATTTCAAACTCCGCTGGGTGCAGCCGCCTGTGAAAATAGAGATAACAAAGTGAAATGGAGAGATAGGGAGTGACTGGAAATTTTCGAAAATAATCAGAGAAGTGAATGCATGGTACAAGAACAATGTGAGAAGAAATTGAAACACCATACAATAAATCGAATATATTATGCTTGATTTTGGTGCAGGAGCATATATGCACCCAACAAGTGGGATGAGATATTGGCCGAGTTGCTCCCTGGACAAACTGCTCAGGACAGACCTGACCTGGTGTCGCGGGTGTTTCACCTCAAAAAGAAATACCTCATTGACTTGATCGTCAAGGACAAGATCTTTGGAGAAACTGTTGCTAGCGTTCACACTATTGAATTCCAGAAGAGGGGGCTCCCACACATGCACCTGCTTATCTGGTTTGATAGGGAGTCCAAGGTCAAACATCCACATGAGGTGGATTCTATGATTTCAGCAGAGTTCCCTGATCCAGAGACACATACTGTCCTCTACCAGTTGGTCTGTGAGCTGATGACACATGGTCCCTGTGGACAAATGAATCCAAACACACCCTGCATGGAAAATGGCAAGTGCAAGAAAAACTTCCCAAAGCCATTCTGTGAGGAGACCGTTGTGAATGTAGATGGATATCCAAAATATCGTTGTCGCAATGATGGAAGGCTGCACAATGTCAGAGGTGACATGCTGGACAACAGATGGGTTGTGCCATAATCTCCTCTGCTCTTGCTCAAACTCCGGTGTCACATCAACCTTGAATTCACCTTCAGTGTGAGGTGGGTCAAGTATATCCACAAGTATCTATACAAGGGCCACGATCGGACCATGATGGAGTTTGGTGTCAACCATGATGAGATAAAGAAGTACCTGGACACTCGCTATGTCAGTGCTCATGAGGCCTGTTGGAGGTTGCTGGAGCGGGAAATCCACACCCAGGTGCCTGCAGTCATGGCACTGCCAGTCCATGAAAAAGACCAGCAATCAGTCGTTTTCAATCCTGATGCTGATCCGCTCACCATCATGAACAGGGTTGAGGGGTCAAAGACAGTGCTCATGGCTTACTTTGAGGCCAATGCTGCCTACCCTCATGCACGCAATGTGCTCTATGTGGATTTTCCTGAGCATTTTACCTGGAAAAAAGAGGAAAGGGTATGGACACCACGTCAAAGGGGATATAGCATTGGACGCCTTCACTTTGCAAGCCCAAAATCAGGAGAGATATTTTATTTGCGTACTCTCCTCACGGTGGTCAAGGGGGCCAGATCCTTTGAGGAGCTTAGGACAGTGGGTGGCATACAATGTGCTACTTACAAGGAGGCCTGTCTTGCCAGGGGACTTCTGGAGGATGATCAGGAGTGGAGGTTGTGTCTCCAGGAAGCCAGTGGCATGAAAACAGGTGCTCAGCTCAGACATCTCTTTGCCACCATCCTTGGTCATTGCATTCCCTCACAACCTGACAGACTATGGGACAGCTTCAAGGAGCACATATGTGATGATCTCAGACATCGGCTCCAAATCAGACACAATATCCAGGAGCCACAGGATGATCAGGTCTATGATTTTGGCCTCTTTCTCTTGGATAAACTCCTTCAGTGTAATGGAATGTCCTTGAGCAGCTTTAAAGATATGCCTCGGGTGGTAGGTGAGTGGGAGGTCCTGATTGGAAACAGGTTCATAACTGAGCAGAGGGACTATGACCCTGTTCAAGAGAGGCAGATGGCTGATGAGGAGGTTCCCAAGCTGAATGAGGGGCAAAGGTCTGCGCATGATCAGATATTACGGTCAGCACTGGACATAGATGCTCAGGAGAAACCTAACGGACAAATGTTTTTCATCACTGGCTCAGGGGGCGCTGGGAGATCATTCACATGGAACACCTGTAGAGGACAGGAATTATAGGCAGTAGGTATGGACTTGTTATTCAAAAGAATAGACTAGAAATCAATTCACTCTCTCAGTGAATTTAGTGGTCACTGTAAATATATTATACACTACCTAGAAATCAATTCACTACAGAGGATTTCTAGGTCAATAAATGCAAAGACTACTAGACTAATTTACTTGCCTCTCTCAGTGAATTTAGTGGTCACTGAGAGAGGGGGAAATGTGTTCCACTGCGCATGTACTACTACCCGGCCCTTTAGCGCCCAAGAGCTCGCGCGTCGAAGTCATTTCAGACTCCGCTGGGTGCAGCCGCTTGTGAAAGTAGGAATAACAAGATGAAATAGAGAGATAAGGAATGAGTGGAAAATTTCGAAAATAACCAGAGAAATGGATGCATAATACAAGAACAATGTGAGAAGAACTTGGAAGGCCACACAACAAATTGGATATATTATGCTTGATATTGGTGCAGGAGCATAAATGCACCCAACACGCCCCCTCAAGCTTAATATATTCCGATTTGCTCGTTGAGAATCTTCACTCTAGGACTAGGAAGTCCTTTAGTGAGGATATCTGCCAACATTTGTTCGGTTGGCAAATAAACGAGCTTGGCTTGTTGATTTTTGATTATATCTCGAAGGAAATATAACCTGATGTCGAAATGCTTGGTTCTCGTGTGTTGTTGGGTGCCATACGTGATGGCAATGGCTGATTGATTGTCTGAATAAACTTGGATGGGTCTGTTCAGTGGTTGGAATATTTCAGAAATAAAATGGCGCATCCAAAGAGCCTCTTTGCCCGCATGGGTCAGGGCGACGAATTCGGCTTCAGTTGATGAGAGGGCTACTATCGACTGTTTCTGGCAACTCCATGAAACAGTGCCTCCATCAATCTGAAATAAGTATGCCGAATACGAACGCCTATGACTCTGTGAACCCCAATCCGCATCTGAATACCCCATCAAGCCGTCTTGATTTCTTCCAAGTGTGAGCTTGTAATGCTTCGTGCCTTTCAAATATTTGAAGACACGTTTGACTGCATTCCAGTGTGTGCCACCTGGATTTTCAAGGAATTGCGAGAGTAATGACACCGCAAATGCAATGTCAGGTCGAGTGGCTACAGCCGCCCACATCAGTGATCCTATAGCTTGCCTGTATGGAAACTTCGACATGGCTTTCTTGCCTCTCTCTGTAGAAGGACAGTGGTCTTTAGATAATTTTACGGCTGGATCAAGAGGCGTAGCATAAGTCTTTGCATCTTCGAGATTAAATTTTTTGATGATCTTCTCGATGTATGCAGGTTGTGAAATTGCAATGGTCTTCTTCTGCCAGTCTCTTTCGATTTTGAGATTCAATAGCCAATGAATCTCGCCTAGATCTTTCATACTGAAGACCTGAGCAAGATCTCGTTTGACTTCGTCCAGGACTGACTGATTCTCAGCTGTGATGGTAAGGTCGTCCACAGCTGTTGCAATGATCACATGCCCCTTTCCGCCACGTCTATAAAATACAGCCCCGTCTGTGGCTGACGTAGTGAATCCTAACTTGTGGAATTCACCACTTAGACGTTTGTACCATTCTCTTCCAGATTGCTTGAGGCCGTAGAGTGCTTTCTTCAAAAGTAGCACTTCGCCTTTGTCTCCTGACTCATATCCATACGGCTGCTTCATGTAAATAGGTTCGGGCAACGTAGCATTGAGGTATGCATAGTCTACGTCCATTTGATGAATAGGCCAGTCATTCCTAGCAGCAATGGCGCATATGATCCGTAGGGAGGATAACCGAGCAACAGGTGAGTATGTCTCATCATAGTCGACTCCAAACTTCTGCGTGAAGCCTTGGGCGACCATTCTCGATTTAGGCATTATTGGTTTCCCTTCTGGATTACGCTTCCAAAGGTAGACCCATTTGTTGCCGACAATATTGGCTCCAGGAGGTGGTTTGGCTCGTTCCCACACTCCCTTGTCGATTAGGGCCTCATACTCTTTGTCCATTGATTTCTTCCATATAGGATTATTCAGAGCTTCGTCTGCATTGCTAGGTTCAATTTGACTCAAATCCGGCGCCTTGTTATTGTTTTGACCGTCGGTTAGAAACGCACTGATGGCACACTCATAGCTACTGATGCCATCAATCTCGGAGGATAATTCTTGGTCGAATACAACTTCTTTATGGTCCTCAACGTCCTCGTAAGCTAGCGTAGTCATATGTGCGCCAGTTTGTCTCTGAGTTTGAGATCTTGTCACGGGACCTGATGGGGCCGGCTGCACTTGTTGTTGACGGATCCTTTCGCTTCTCCTTATCGGTTCAGCTTCTCTAGGTCTGTCATCAACTCCCTGAATAGGTTGCAGCTTTTCAAGATATTCTTCCGGTGCACTTTCATCAATTTCTTCGATCTTTGCCTCTTCGCTGACTAAGCGACCGGGCACAGGCACTGATGCCGGAATGGCTTTCTTCTCTTCTTTAGACGTAGGTAGCTTGGATTCCTCAATAGAAATGATTGGGACCTTTCCCTTCTTCATTTCTGAATCAAAGACAACGTTCCGCTCGACAGAAACTTTGTGCGAGTCAGGCCAATAAACATAATGACCATGGCTCTGCGCAGAAATTCCTATCCACCGAGCTCTCTTGGCACGAGCTGCCAATTTATCTCCCTGAGTGATTTTAACATAAATTTCAGTTCCCCACGCGTGAATGTCTTTGAGATTCGGTTTTTCATGGTGAATCATCTCGTAGGGCGTTTTATCTGGTAGAGCTCTTGTATGCGTCCTGTTCCTAAGATAATTGGCATGCTGTATCGCATAGCCCCATAATATCTTAGGAAGGCCTGATTCTAGCAGCATGGCACGAGTTCTCTCAGTGAGAGTTCGATTCAGGCGTTCCGCAACACCATTGGACTCTGGTGTGTCGTGTACCGTCAACTGATGCTTCGTGCCTTGTTTGGCTAGATGCTGTTCGAATTCAGAGCTCGTATACTCGCCCCCTCGATCAGAAACAAGTGCCTTGATGTGCACATTTCTCTGTCGAAGCATTAAAGCCTCGTAGAGCTTGTACTTTGAGAATGCTTCTGATTTGTTCGCCATGAGATAGATCACCGATTCTCTTGAGTAGTCATCGATAAAGGAGACATAATATGACTTCTTATCGATCGTGAGGTGTCTTGCAGGTCCCCAGACATCAGAATAAATTCTGTCACCGAATTTTGATGTTCGGTCTCTGGGTTCTCGAGGAAGAGGTTTGCGCGCAATCTTGGCCTGAATACACGCATCACAGACAATTCTATCGCCTGTGGAGCTCAGTTCAATGCCCAATATCATGCCATGATTTAATAGATGTTGTAGGGACTTCTGCGAGATGTGCCCCATCTTTTGATGAATTTCCATGGCAGATAAACACATATGGGCTTGAGCACTTGGTGACTGGAGGTCTAGTCGATATAAGCCATTGACTTTCGGTGCTTGCATCAATACTTTTCCAGCAGCATTAGATATTGTGCATTTCTGGCCACCGAGTCGAATGTCGTAGCCAGCATCATCGCACCGACCGATCGAGACGAGGGTAGCAGCAATTTTGGGTGCATAGTATGTATCTTGCAACGTGACTTCTACTGTTCTATCTCCAACCTTATTGGATAATACGAGCAGTCCTGAGCCGAAGGCATCAAAAGTACCTTTGTTGGCTGCTCGGATAGTCCTCGGCTGTGAGAATTGACAGTAGTTCCTCAATAAATTTTTGTGAGGAGTCATATGCGATGTCGTTCCGGTGTCGAGTATGACTATAACTCCTGAGGATGTGCTCAAATTGAAATTAGAGCACTCGTCAAAATTGGTGAAGGCAAGATGCCCATCACCACTTTCCTCAGAAGTAGACTCTTCTTCGGCAACATTCGCTTTTGCTTTACCCTTCTTCTTCTTCTTGCCTTTGGCTTTCTTCTTCTGACGTGGTCCTTGACCTTCTTTACCACCTCCTTTAGCCCAGCAATTTTGATGGAATGTCCAGGCTTTTTGCAGTTGGTGCATACATGCGCCTTCTGCCCCTTCTGGTCCTTCTTAGTAGATGAACCAATAAACACCTGCTCTTCTTGCGGGAGTGTTTTCTTCCTGTCATACTGAGCCTTTAGTACCCTAATAATATTATCAGGGACCAATGGCATCCCGCATTCTTCAAGCGAAGTTGTAAGGGCATTCATGACTGCCTCATAGGATGGTGGAAGTGACGCAAGGATTATGTCCATGAATTCTTCTTCAGAAACTCTAGCTCCCATCTCATTAAGACGAGCATATAGGTCTTGGGCCTTGTCCAAGTGATCTCTCAAGTCTCCATCCTCAGGACATCTCATACTGCGGAGTTGTCTCTGCAGGCTGGTGAGGACCATCTTGGGCTTTTTGGTCATTTCATTGACCAGTGCATCCCAAGTCTCTTTTGCTGTCTTCTGCTTCTGTAGCATCAGGGCTAATGACTCTGACACTGAGACAATGATTTGGGTCTTGGCTTGTCCTTCTCTAGCAAGGTATCTCTCCAGCTTCTCCTCGGCCTTATCCATCTGAGTTTCCTCAGCTTCTGTTAGAATATGGCCTGGGGGCATGACTGGAGGATCAGGAGGTCGGGTGACTCTCCCTTCTACATGCTTGAGCAGATTTTTGGACTCGAAATAGCTGATGAGAGTGGCTCGCCACAATGGCCAATTACTTCCATCAGTAGCAAGCTTCTCAACACCCAACAGCTTCTCAGAAGTGTCTCCGGGGCCCATAACCCTGTAGAGGACAGGAATTATAGGCAGTAGGTATGGACTTGTTATTCAAAAGAATAGACTAGAAATCAATTCACTCTCTCAGTGAATTTAGTGGTCACTGTAAATATATTATACACTACCTAGAAATCAATTCACTACAGAGGATTTCTAGGTCAATAAATGCAAAGACTACTAGACTAATTTACTTGCCTCTCTCAGTGAATTTAGTGGTCACTGAGAGAGGGGGAAATGTGTTCCACTGCGCATGTACTACTACCCGGCCCTTTAGCGCCCAAGAGCTCGCGCGTCGAAGTCATTTCAGACTCCGCTGGGTGCAGCCGCTTGTGAAAGTAGGAATAACAAGATGAAATAGAGAGATAAGGAATGAGTGGAAAATTTCGAAAATAACCAGAGAAATGGATGCATAATACAAGAACAATGTGAGAAGAACTTGGAAGGCCACACAACAAATTGGATATATTATGCTTGATATTGGTGCAGGAGCATAAATGCACCCAACAACACCCTAATCTGTTATTGAGGGATAAGGAGGGAGATAGAGACAGACGGAATGGGACACAAAGCGCAATGCGTGAGAGACGAAACACTAGCGAGGACACTGTTAACTCGCTCGACAGGAGTCCTCATGGGAGTGAAGGGCTAAAACCATTAGATTCATTGTAACTATGGCGCTACCTACTTATACAGTGATTGATATGCGAGCACTCGGTCAGGGGACCGCGGAGTGGGAACTAGATAGGTGTATCCTAATGCGGATAGTCCTGGGAAAGTGCCGGTTCGCAACACAGGCGGCGCTGGCATAGTAAAGAAATGAAGCAACATATCCCAGTTTACAACATAATCCACTCCTGTAGAGCAGAGAATCTCATTGTGCTTGCTGTAGCCTCATCTGCAATGGCTGCACTTATCCTCACTAATGGTACAACCTCTCACAGCATGCTTGGAATTCCAATTCCTGTCCATGAGGGCTCTCTCTCCTCCATCAAAAAGAACTCTGACCAGGCTGATATGCTGAGACTGGCTAGGCTCATCATTTGGGATGAGGCTGCAATGCAGCATCGCCATGCCATCAGAGGCCATTGACAGGACACTGAGGGATTTCCTTGACCAGCCTGACTGACCCTTTGGTGGCATCATGGTTGCCTTTGGAGGTGACTTTCAGCAGACTCTCCCAATTGTCCCCAAAGGCTCCAAGGAGGATATCGTGGGAGCTACCCTTCAGAAGTCATATCTGTGGCCAAATATCAAGGTCCTCCATCTGACAGAGAACATGCGGGTGAGAAATGACCCTGACAGAGCCCGGTTTGCAGAATGGCTGCAGAATGTGGGTCAGGGAAAGGATCTCCCACTGGATCATACCTTCTCACTCCCTCAACACATGGTTTGTGGCCCTGGGTTGCAGAGCTGATCCAGGAAATATACCCTGGCATTGGCAATGCAATCCCTGCCCGGGACAATTATTTTTTAGAGCGGGCCATCCTCTGTCCCAGAAATACTGAGGTCAATGAGATCAATTCCATGGTGTTGAGGCAGTTTCCAGGTGATGCTCAGGTCTACCACTGTGCAGATTCTGTCAAGGAAACCGACTTTGCAGAGCAGTATCCTGTGGAGTATCTGAATTCCATAGAGATGGGCAGTCTTCCTCCTGCTCACTTGGAAGTCAAGCCTGGAGTGCCTCTGATGATGTTGTGCAATTTGGATAAGAAGCAAGGGCTATGCAATGGGACAAGGTTGCGGTGAGGATGAGGAATAGAGTGTTGGAGGTCAAGATCATCTCAGGTCCACGTGCAGGAAATACTGCTTTCATCCCCAGGATCACTATTTCACCATCAGAGGGAGAATTACCATTGGTGCTGCAGAGGAGACAGTTTCCAGTGCGTGTGGCATTTGCAATGACCATCAACAAGTCTCAGGCACAGTCTTTGGGTACAGTTGGGCTGGACCTGAGATATCCAGTGTTTGGACATGGTCAGTTGTATGTTGGTGTTTCAAGGGGAACAAGCTGGAACAAAGTAAAGGTCTTGCTTGAGGAGGGTTTGAACACAACCAACATTGTATATAAAGATGTATTACTTAGAGCTCCTTGATTTCTGATATCTACTTGATGCAAATTGATTACTTTGATTTTCCCCAATGCACTTGACCTTACTGATATGTTAGACTTACCAATGCGTTAGACTTACTGATGCGTTTGACCTTACCGAGGCGTTTGACTTGCACCCCTGCGCTTCGCGCAGGTATCCACCTAGTTACACTATATGAAAACAGCTCGGTGGGTTGTGGGCGTCGAGCTTATGTCAGGTTTTAGGTCATCAATTTGTCAGCGGCATGCGAGCGGCGCAGCCGCGAGCCAAGAACGCTGCGCAGCATGGTCACGTGACCGTTTGCGTTCCAAATTAGGTCAGCGGCGAGCGGCGCAGCCGCGAGCATAGAACGCTGCGCAGCGGTCACGTGACCCGTTCGCGACCAGAGCGCGCATACGCGAGTGTGGTCCGTGCACGACACGCGCGCACGGTATAAAGGCCGAACGGTAAGGACATAACGCCAGGAACCTGCCCAACCGGCGATTCCTCTGTCTGCTGTCTGCTATGTGCTCTGTCTGCTCTGTGCTCTGTGCTCTGTGCTCTGTGCTGTCTGCTCTGTGCTCTGTCCGCTGTCTGCTCTGTGCTCTGTCTGCTCTGGGTGCTGTCTGCTGTCAGCTCTGTCTGCTGTCAGCTCTGTCTGCTGTCACCTCCTCTAGCTGGCTGGCTGGCTATTGCTTTGGCTGGCTGGCTATCTATTGGTAGGTAATATCTTTTTGTTAATGCATTGCCATGTATTTTATTTTATTTGTGTTGGTAATTTTATTGGTTCCTTTTTTTTTTTCATCATATAGTATTGTCACATGTGCATTATATTTTTGTGATTTTTTTCGAAATTAGATTTAGATAACATCCCAAGACTGCTGAAAAAAATTGTTTTAATATCAATATTTTTTGGGTTTTTTTCGAAAATAGACATCAATAAGTTTCCTCTAAAATTAATGACAATATGTTCTACATTTAAATGTGGTTTGTTTTATTGTTTTATTTACTGTAAAGCTGCTTACCAGCCACTCCTCTCTGGCTATACTGGTGGCTGGCTTACTATGGCTTTGGCTGGGCTCTGGGTTTCTCTGTCAGTCTCTGGGCTTCTCTGGCTTTGGCTGGGCATTAATCACAGCTTCTGCTTCAATGTACTGTACTTTTTTGACATTTTTTCGCAGATAGATATCAATAAATTATCCTGACTTTGTGAAGATTGACAACAGCTCCAGGTTAAATGTACAGTGCATTTTTTTGACATTTTTCGAAAAATAGATAGTCCTAACTTTGCTAAAATTAATAACAGCTTCAGCTTACATGTACTGGACATTTTCTTGACATTTTTTCACAAAATAGATAATCCTGACTTTGCTAAAAATTAATGACAGCAGCTGCTTAAATATGGTTTCCTTGACTATTTTATTTATGTCTGTATATGTCACAAAATAGATATTGATACATGTCCCTGAGTTTGCTAAAAGTTAATAAGTAGTAACAGCCTCTGCTTGCTTCACTTTGAGGCCCTTGGGGATATGCTACACATGCTATACTTGAGGGGCATGCTACACACACTATGCATGGGGACACGCATGTTCTGCGTGGAGACATGCATGTTATGTGTGGAGACATGCACGCTATGCTTGGGGACATGCATGCTATGTGTGGAGACACATGTTATGCATGGGGACACACACGCTATGCTTGGGGACATGCATGCTATGCATGGTGACACACATGTTATGCTTGGAGACACACATTTTATGCATGGGGACATGCACCCTATGCTTGGGGACATGCATGCCACATGTGGGGACACACTATCCTTGGGGACAGACAGGCTATGCATGGGGACACACATGCTATGCGTGGAGACACGCATGTTATGCGTGGGGACAAGCATGCTATCCATGGGGACATACACGCTATGCTTGGGGACACGCATGTTATGCATGGTAAGCAATTCCAGTGCAAGCAAAAGTAACTAGGATAAATGGAGTAAGTAACTAATACCAAACAAGAGGAACTACAAGGGGGTGCCGGGTAGAACTAAGAACAATCAATAGGCAAAAGAACAAGGGGAATGTGGGTCTAATTGTTTGTTACGTATTGGAATTCCCAGAGGTCGGAACTGGAAAGGACAACGGCTTCAACTTATGTGTTGCGCCCCTGATGAACTACCGTCCTAAGTATTTCGGGATTGACTTGCGGATATCGGAGAAGGCAGAAGTCAGGAACAGAGTACTGAGAGTCGAGGGTTGAGGGTTGGAGAACAAAGGTCGGAAGAGGTGGAAGAGGCGGAGGACAGAGGGTTGAGAGCGGAAGGAGACAAGACTAGCAAAACTCACTGTGCTAAGAACAGGAGACAGTGCGAAGGGAATCACATATCGAAGTTGATTATCTGATTGCAGGAACGGAGACATACATGAGGGGGGTTTATACAAAGAGCTGAAGCAACAGGTAATGGTATGGTACTAAGCAAATTCTGGAGAGTGCAGGAATCAGATAGACATACGGGGCAAGTAACTAATGCGGAACAATGGGATGACAAGGGGGGTGCAGGGTAGGGTAAGTAAAATGGCAAAGAACAAGGCGAGTAAGTACAATAGGCCTTGGAAGAAACGGAATTACGGAAATGGTATCTTGCTGTATTCAGGGTCGAGTACGGGGGCCAGTATCTGGAGGTGGCCAGGGGTACTGAAATCACAAGGGTCGAGGTAGAGGGTTGCAGATGGTGCGGATGTTGTGGAATAGAGTCGGAGGTGGTGCGGAGGCAGTGCAGAGGTGGTGCGGAGGATATGCAGATATGGCAGAGATGGTTGAGCGGAACAGTCGTAACATTGATAGTGGAACAAATGGATCTCCTGATGCTCTGGACTTGCTATGCTAAGGGTCAAGTAGGGAAGGCCGGTGAATAGAGTCAAAAGGGGAAGTATGTGAATAGTAAAGAACAAGGGGATCAAAAGGTCAAAGTGTGGACATTGCAGAATAGAGCCAGAGGAGGCATGGAGGTACCAGAGTTGGTCGAGCAGCATGGTCATAACATTACCTACCTTCAATCAATAAGATGTGTTTTACTTATCCCAAGTTTGATTTACCCAAGGCGTTTGACCTTGCTGATGCGTTTGACCTTACCGAGGCGTTTGACTTGCACCCCCGCGCGAAGCACGGGTATCCACCTAGTCTAAGAGTTAAATGTGGGGGGTGGGTGGTTGTGGGTGCGCTGACCAATGCTTGGTCATTAGTTTGTCAGCGGAGCATGCGAGCAGCGCAGCCGCAAGCCCTAGGCCCCAGGCCCAGGCCAGACCATTGACGCTGCGCAGCAGTGTCCCAGGTCACGTGACCGGTTCATGACCATATGCAAGAGTCGTGCGTGGTCCGTGCATGACCCTTCACTCGGTATAAAGAGAGCGATGCTGCAGAACTGCACTCCCCACTGGTGTTTCCCTGTGTTCTGGCTGTACTGGTGGGCTTACTATTGCTTTGGCTGGGCTCTGGGTGTCTTTGTGTGTGTCTCTGGGTGTCTCTGGGCTTCTCTGCCATTGGCTGTGAATTGACACCAGCTTCTGCTTCAATGTCCTGTATTTTTTTTTATATTTTGCGCAAATAGGTATCAATAAACATAACTTGCTAACCTTAATAATAGCCACTTAAATATCCTGTACATTTTTTTGATATTTTTTCGCAAATAGACATCAATAAATCTAACTTGCTAACCTCAATAACAGTCAACTTAAATATCCTGTACATTCTTTTGACATTTTTTCACAAATGGATACCAATAAATTATCCTGACTTTGCTAAAGTTATTAACAACTTCTGTTTTAATGTAGTACTAGCCAATAGACCCGTGCTTCGCACCGGGTTAGTTAAGGTTAACATTGCACATGGGTAGTTAATAGAATCAAAGAATCATTTGGTCAAATGAAACTACATATCTAATCAGGCTTTAGCAGCACCTCTTTGTATACAATATTAGATGTTGTATTCCCCTTCCCTAAAGAACATGGGCTCTGTTACAATTAGTGCAACATAAAACTGTCCATGTGAAAATACTGCATATCACAAGTCTATTCCTACCGTGGCCCTGTGCTGCACACCAGGATGACAGCGCTGGGTAGGGACCACCGGTGCAAGAGAGCTACACTCTCTAGTTGGAGATTATAGGTTTTTCTTGTCCTTTAGTATGATGTCATGTTGTGCCAGGGTCCACTTAGATTAGTAATAGAGACTCCTCTTTCCTGCTCACTATCAGCAGCGTTTGTAGTTCTGCACAGTTGGTCACCACAGGGAGGCATCCCTCCTTACACCGGGGACCCATGGGATGAGCCTGAATGTGCTTGGACCATGGCTAGGGTGGATACCCATGGTTAGGTCAAACACATTGGGTAAATAAAACTTGGGATAAGTAAAATCATTTGGATAATTAAAACACATCTTATCACAATTGAAAGTAGCTCTAAATAACGCATCAGAGTAGGTAATGTCTCCACCCATTTCTCCCATATCTGTGTGCCCCTCATGGGTAGCATGTCCCTATGTATGGCATGTGTTCCCAGAGTGTAGTGTGTCCCGCAAGTATAGTGTGCATGGCATGTCCCCCATGCGTAGTGTGTTCCCCATGTGTAAGGTGTCCCCCATGTGTAGTGTGTCCCCCATGCATAGTGTGTCTCCCAAGTATATGTGCATTATGTCCCTTTGTTACGACGATGCATTTTCGACTTCTGACACTCAGTTCCGCCTCCTTTCCAACATCCCAATAATTCCGACAATCCCACCCCTTGTTATATCCTTTCTTCTTTTGACTCTATTACTTGGACCTATCAGACTCAACTCGCAGCACAGCAAGACCATATGACCAGTCCCTATTGTTCCATTATGTCAGATATGCTTTCTGTCCCCTTGTTCTTTTACCCATTGTTCTTGACTCTACCCTACACCCCCTTGTAGTTCTTTGTTCTCAATTAGTTACTTACCCCATATATCTTATCTGACTTCCACTTTCTTCGGAATATGCTTAGTACTACCCCATTACCTGTTGTCTCCACTCTTTGTATAAAAGCCCTCACGTATGCTCATTATTCTGCAATCAGATAATCACCTTCGATACATGATTTCCTTTGCTCTATCTCCTGTTCTTAGCACAGCGAGTAGCGTAGCTCACCTCCGTCTCTTAGCCTTCCGCCTTCCGACTTAACTCTTGGCCTTTAACTTACTTCGATACTTTCCGACTTTGCACTTACAATCTGAAATACTTAAGACAATAGTTCATTGGGGGCTCAACACATAAGTTGAAGCCACCGTCCTTTCGAGTTCTGACTTCCAGAAATCACAATACGTAACACCCTTGTGCATAGGATGTCCCCCAAGTATATCATGTGTAGCATGTCTCTTGTTTGTAGTGTGTCCCCCATGTGTAGTGTGTCCCCTGAGTGTAGCATGTCCTCCAAGTATAGTGTGCAGAGCATGTCCCTTGTTTGTAGTATGTCCCCATATGTAGCATAACCCTAAGAGCCTAAAAGTGAACTTAGTGTAGGGGCAGAGAAAATAAATAAATGTCAGAGGGTTTACCATGGAGAATAGAGAAATAGACTTACATTTTGGAAGCAGAGGCTGTTGTCATTAATTTTTAGCAAAGTCAAGGAAATTTTTTGATATCTATTTTGACAAATATACAGTATATATATACATAAAAAAAAAAAATAACAATTAAAAACAAAGAGACACTGATCCTAATAAATATCAAAAAAGAAGGAGATATGAGAGCAAGAAACATACCACTTGCAGCCATGACACACAGGAATAGTGGGAGCCCTGAACCTGGGCTAGAAAAAAAAAAAAAAAAAAAAAAAAAAAGGAGGATAAAAAAGCGAAAACTTATTGCAAGAAATGTCAGAAAAAAACACACCACAGGCTATGATGATGATCAAGAAAGGTGGGAGGCAATAAGAGGAGCAGGCCAGGCTGAAAGGCAGTCAAAAAGTGGTTAAAAAAGCGAAAATGTTTGAAGAAATACCATGGAGAGAAGCTGATCCTAATAAATGTCAAAACAACACAAATATGATAGCATGACACACACCAGATGCAGCAATGGCAGACAGGAAAGGTGGGAAACACTGAGAGGAGGAACCTGGGCTGAAAAGATGGCAAAAAGAGGATAAAAAAGCGAAAATTAGTGGAAGAAATGACAGATATGATAAGGAAAGAGCACACAGGAGGCAGTAGTGATGACCAAGAAAGGTGGAGGCAATGAGAGGAGCAACCTAAGCTGAAAAGAAGTCAAACAGAGATTAAAAAAGCGAAAATTACAGCAAGAAATAGCAATATTTACCATGGAGAGAACCTGATTCTAATAAATATCAAAACACATGATAGCAAGACACACACCAGATGCACCAATATCAGACAGGCAAGGTGGGAGGCATTGAGAGAGGGGACTGAAAAGAAGACAAAAAGAGGATAAAAAAGCGAAAATTATTGGAGGAAATGATAGATATGATAGGAAAAAACACACCGGAGCCAGTAATGACCATCAAGAACAGTGGGAGGCAATGAGAGGAGCAGCCTAGGGTGAAAAGAAATCAAAAGAGGATAAAAAAGCGAAAATATTAACAATATTTACCTGAGGGGCTGTAGAGAGACAGAGAGCCCCAGTAAGAGACACAGAAAGAGCCACACACAGAGAAAGCTAGTAGCAGACACAGAGAAAGCCAGATGCAGACACAGAGAAAGCCAGACAGAGAGACAGCCAGCAACAGACAGAGTGCCAGGAACAGACAGAGAGCCAGCAGCATAGACAGAGAGCCAGCAGCAGACAGACAGATCCAGCAGGCACAGAGACAGTGGGCAGGAGAGCCAGAGGTTGCCAGTTGGACCAGAGGAAATGGCAGCAGGAGGGTCGAGGGAAGGTGGGTGTGCGCGCGCAGCAACGTTGGACGCGAATCGGTCACGTGACCAGGAATGCTGCTTGGTCGCTTGGCTGCGCCGCTCGCATTCAAACTCCGGCATAGTGCATGGTTTGTTTGCGTCTTAGTCAGGATTATGTCAGGATTATGTCAGCGGAGCGTGCTGTTTTCATATAGTGAGGCCCACAACCGCCCCCCCTAGAACTTTATACTATTGACTAGCCAATAGACCCGTGCTTCGCACTGGGTTATTTAAGGTTAACATTGCACATGGGTAGTTAATAGAATCAAAGAATTATTTGGTGAAATGAAACTACATACTTTAAATACAAATGGAAATGCATATTTAATCAGGCTTCAGCAACACTTCTTTGTATACAATATTAGAAGTTTTGTTCCCCTCCCCTAAAAGAATATGGACTCTGTTCCAATTAGTGCCTCTTGACACTGCAACATACAACTGTCCATGTGAAAATACCACGTATCGCAAGTCTATGCCTACCGTGCCAAGAGACTGCCCTTGAGACTTGTTGATAGTCATGGCAAAGGCCAGCCTGACAGGAAACTGGCGACGCTGGAGCTCAAATGGCAATTGGTCTGAGGTGGGTGTCACTGTAATCCTAGGGATAAATGCAGTCTCTCCTGAAAATGGTCCTGAAATGATCCTCACAAAGAGTACCCTGTTGGTCATATTGATGAGACGCAACCTTGTACCATTGCAGAGTCCACGACCAAGGTCAATATTCCGAAGAAGCATGAGTACCACTCCAGGTTTAAGCCTGAGTTGAGATGGAGGAAGCCCACCCATGTTGAGTGAGTTGAGATACTCCACAGGATACACGTTGCCATCTTCATTTCCTTTGACTGAGTCTGCACTGGGATAGAGACGCTCCTCCCCAGGGAATACATTGAGCACCTCAGCATTAATCTCATCCATTTCCATATTGCGAGGGCAAAGGATGGCACGTTCCAAAAAGTATTTGTCTTGGAGTGCCTCCCCAGTACCAATGTTAGGATAGATAGCTGCAATGAGATATGAGACCTGTGGTCCACAGATCATGTGCTGAGGAAGTGTCAATGAATTGTCCAAAGGGAGATCCTTTCCCTGACCAACATCAGAGAGCCACTGAGCAAATTGTTCACTCTGGGGATCATGAGGGTCGACTCGCATATTTTGAGTAAGATGGAGGACCTTGACATGATGCCACAAAGGAGATCTTTGGATAGAAGCACCCACGATCTCCTCCTTGTTACCTCGAGGAACGACAGGCAGAGTTTGCTGGAAATCTCCACCCCAAGCCACAGTAATACCACCAAATGGATGATCTGGACGCTCTAGGACATCCCTGCAGGTTCTGTTGACAGCTTCAACTACATGACGATGCTGCATAGGCACCTCATCCCATATGATCAAATGGACCTGCTTGAGAAGTTCTGCCAATGGTGAGCCTCTTTTGATGTCACATAGAGAACCCTCATGAATCAGAATTGGAATCTTGAGCATAGCATGTGATGTTCTGCCCCCAATTAGAAGCAATGCTGCAATTCCTGAAGATGCAATGCATAGGACAATAAGACCCCTTCCTCTGATAGAATGAGCCAGGGTGTTCCAGGTAAAAGTTTTGCCTGTACCACCAGGGCCATTGACAAAGAACAGAAGACCCTCTCCATTTATGGCCGAATGGAGGATCTCATCATGGACACGCCTCTGTTCCGCATTAAGCTTGTCAATATTGGTGGTGGCTTTTTCCAGCTCTGTAGCTGGGTCATAGTCCCGCTGCTCAGCTATCCAACGGTTCCCTACCAATCCCTCCCAGTGCCCCATTATCTGTGGCATATCTGGGAACTCATACAGAGACTTCCCCCCTGACGTATGATCTTGTCAATGAGAAAGAGACCAAAGTCATAGATTTGATCATTGGTAGGATGGTGAATGCCATGCCTATTTTGAAGCTGATACTCCAGGTCATCACAAATACACTCCTGAAACTCCTCCCAGATTTGAGCAGGCCAAGCAGGGTTACACCGAAGGAGAATAGTGACAAATAACCTCCTGAGCTGGAAACCTGTTTGTATATGTGCAGCCTCCTGAAGACACTGTGTCCACTCTGAATCATCTTCTAACAGGCGCCTTGCCAGGCATGCAGCCTTGTAAGTAGGACAAAGGTCACCATCAAAGGATCTAAGCTCCTCAAATGACGTTGCGCCTCTGACAACTGTAAGGAGGGTTCGCAAGAAAAAGCGCTCTCCAGAGGCTGGACTTGCAAAATGAAGGCGACCAAGACTGAAACCCCGCTGGCGAGGCTGCCACCGCTTGGCTTGCTTTTTCCAAACATAGTGCTCAGGAAATTCCACATAGAGTAGTTCACGTGCCTCAGTATATCTGTCATTGGCTTCAAAATAGGCCATGAGCATGGTCTTAGCATCCTCTGCCCTCTGCAAAGCCATGCCTGGATCCATATCAGGATCAAATATCACATTGTGCTGGCCTGGCAAATGGACTGGAAGTGCCATGACAGGAGGGACCTGAACATGCATTTTATATTCCAGCAGTCTCCAAGCACCTTTATGTGAGCTGACATAGCGTGCATCGAGGTACTGTTTAACCTCATCCCTCTCCTTATTAATGGTCATTGTGGTCCTGTCAGGCCCCTTGTACATATACTTGTGAATGTACTTGATAGAGCGCACATTGAATGTGGGTTCCACATTAATATGGCATTCAAATTCCAAGAGGAGGGTGGGACAATAGGGAACCATGTCGCGGTTGTCCATGATGTTGCCTCTGACATTATGCTGTCTGCCATCATTAGGATGGCGATACTGTGGATAGCCATCTTCAGTGACAGATGTCACCTCACGAAATTCCTTTGGGAAATGTTTAGAACACTTGCCCTCTGTCATGCAAGAAGCCCGAGGACGCGCTTGTCCACAGGGGCCATGAGTCATTAGATCACAAACTAATTTGTAGAGCCTTGGATGCTCTTGCTGATCAGGAAAGACAGCCCAAACCAAAGCATCCACAGCTTCTGGTGTCCTGATCTTATCCTCCTCTTTAAACCATATAAGAAGGTGCATATGAGGGAGCCTCCGCTTCTGGAATTTAATCACATGGACATGTGCAACTGTGCGACCAAGGATACCATCCTTCATGATACGTTTGATCAATTGCTCCTTCTTCAGATGAAAAACCCTTGCAACCAAGTCAGGACGATCACTGGGAGTCTGGCCTGGCTTGAGAGCATCTTTGATTTCTTTCCACTGGGGGTTTGCTGTCATTGTCACAAAGACATCTGCTGGACCATGCTTCCTAGTGATTGCCATTGAATTTTGAAAATTCTTGTTCATATCCCTGGCGCTCCCAGTAAATGTAGCAGGCAAGATGACCTTTTGTCCCAAGTTAGCTGGATTGGCCTGATTGTCCTCAGGTCCAAATGTATCAATCATCTGATTGTAGACCTCAGCTCGCAGCTCGTGTTGATGGTATTTGATCCAATTTAGCTTCTGCTGTTCAGTCGCTGCCCAAGCATCCACAATGTATTGCTGAAAGAGCTTGCCAGCTAGGAAGAGAGTTTCAGCTTCACCCTCCCTTGGAAAAAGATGATAACGATAGTATTTTGACATGGTCACACGCCTGTCACTTGAAGGGTCCTCCTCCTCCTCCCCCTCCTGGCCTTGTCGTGGAAGAGCTTGGTCTATCCGTGGAATGTCCCAATCCCAGCCTGATTCACCTCTGGGAAAGAGAAGGACATAGTGTAGTGGTGCATACAAAGCATGTTCGGCCTGAATTCGTTGCAGTTCTCCACCTCTAAGCTGAATGACAATGTCTCTAGTGCCTCCAGGCACACCTTCTCCAGGGAGCACAATGGCAATCTCATCCGCTGTAGGAATATTATATCTTCTCTGGTCTGTATGTGCTCTGTAGGTGAGTCTGGCCTCCACAGTCAACCTATCTGGCTGGTTCCTAAGCCTTTCCATCGCCTGCTGATAGATTGGAACCAATGGATTGTGAGCCTGCATCATTTCTTGGAGGTCACTTAAAACATCTGAATCCAAAGGATCAAAACTGTTATTGGCCTCCCTACGTTGCAAAGCCTCTGCTGGATCATAAAAGTAGAGCTGTGCATAGCTGGGTGCCCTATCCTGACCCTGAGTAGGAAGAAGAGCGCCATGAATATGATAGAGGCCTCCCTGAATTTTGAAGACATATGGCCCAGGTCTATTCACGACCTTGTCATCTATGTTCACTCCCACAGAGACGAATGCCAGTGCAGCATTATAGTTCCGAATCTTTTCCCTAAACTGTTTGCCACGCCTGTCTTGGCTGACCAAAAGAGTCTTTAGTGGTTCTGGAGGTTCCATCAACAATTCAAGGTGTATCTGGCCCTTTGAACAACATATACCAAATTTGGGCTCAGCAATGGTAGAGTCGGACAGACGCTCTGCCTTCCAATGCCATACTTTACATTTTGGACATTTGTCATCCATAGCACCAAGGTCATGAGGTGCAATCTGTTGTTCAATCAAAGGGCGATGTGCTAGCGGAAGGGTTATTAAAGGCATTGGTGGAGGCGGTGGAAGTGGAGGGGGCTGAGGAGGAGCAGGTGGATGCAGAGGCTGTGGAGGCACAGGGGGCCCTGGAGGCAGAGGAGGTACAGGTTGTTGTGGTGCAGGCTGCTGCTGGAGTGGCATTTGATCTGGGAGAGGTTCAGGGTGTCGTGCCTGTCTTTGTTGTGGCAGAGGTCTAGGATTGATATTAGCAGCCTGGGCCCGCAAGGCAGCTACAGCTGCAGAGCCTACAGGGATAGGAGGAGGAGGTGCTATCTGGGCATTAGCGACCTGGACCCGCAAGGCAGCTACCGCTGCAGAGCCTACAGGGACGGGAGGAGGAGGTGCTATCTGGGCATTAGCAGCCTGGACCTGCAAGGCAGCTGCCGCCGCAGAGCCTACAGGGACAGGAGGAGGAGGTGCTATCTGGGCATTAGCAGCCTGGGCCCGCAGTGCCGCTACTGCTGCAGAGCCTACAGGAACAGGTGGTGGTGCTAACAGGGGATGTCTCTGACGCACAGGTGCCAGAGGCATATCTGCTAACTGTTCCTGTATGGCACGTACAGCATCCCAAGGAATTAGATCAGGTGGAATGGCATTTGAAGGTCCAGCCACAGGAGGCCAAGGAATTGCATTGTCCTGAAGGAGTAGAGGTCGAGGAAATGGCTGAGGAGGTGGAGGGTCAGGATTTCGAAGACGTTCTTGAGCTGCAGCGAGAACCCTATCCCGACGACGCACAGAAGGGGACGTCATTGGCAACCGCCGCTGACGCTCCAGAGCACGCTCCTCCTGCCTATCACGCTCTGGTGTAGAGGGCTCCCTTAGATTACAGTCAGTTTCAAATCAAGCCAAAAAAAATTTTTTTTATCAAGGATACTCACATTTTCACAATGACTGTAGCTCACGACCAACAATAGGGGATACCAGGGATGCGGTCGATGTCCACCTAAACCATCTAAACCACCAAACCAATCCCAGTTCACAGACCACACTGGCTAACAGAGTTGTAACTCTGGCCAGACTCAAACTGCAATGCAAGCTCCCAGTGCACAATCCAACCAACTGACCACCCAACCTAACAAATCCACCACAGATACCAGCAAGGTGGTCAATGTCCACCTAAACTGCCTAAATCCAATGTGCACCACCAAACCAATCCAGTTCACAGACCACACTGGAGTTGTAATTCTTGCCAGAACCAAACTGCAATGCAAGCTTCCAGTGCACAATCCAACCAACCAACCACCTCAATCACTGTAGGCCAGAGAGATTAGCACCGCACAGAGCCTAGCAAAAACCAAGAAGGGAAACTAATGGCCAAGTCAACATTAGCTTGAAAATCCAACATACAAATGGCAAAACCTTACTGGATAGCTGGGACTGAAAGAAATAGCAAACTGATCAGTTATGGACAAACCCAAAATTGGTGCCAAAAAGGAAAATTGCTATGAGAATAGGAAGATACCTAAGGAGTGACAGCCTGGAGAACAGATCTGGAATGAAGAGGTTAAATCAAGCCTGAAAAAGTTATATAAAACAACCAAATATACCAGAGGGACTTAGATATATCTAATAAGCATCCAAGAAAAGTAAAAGTGACCGCCAAACTCACCAATGACAGGAAGGCCTGTTGGAGGACCTGATAACAAAGTCTAAATTAATTTCAAAAAAACAACAATGTGATGAGAATGAAAACCTACCAAAGGAATAGGAGGCTTGGAAATATATCTGGGATGAAAAGGGCCTAAGTAAGCTTGAAAAACAGCCAAAATAAACTTTAAAAAGCAAAATCAAAAGAGAAAAACATACCCAAGGCACTGCAAAGCTTCTAGCATGAGCAAACCATGCAAAAAAGCGAAAATGAGGGCAGGATGCTCACCAGAATGCAGGCAGACACCCACAGGTAGAGTGAAGAGGAGCTGAGAGGTGTAATCTGGCCTGAAAAGGGGAAAAAATGGGGCAAAAAAGCGAACATTAACAGAGAAAAGGGAAATTGCACTGAGCATGAAATCATACCTAAGAGATATGAGGCTGAGAGGGTAGATCTGGCATAAGATAGGCCAAAATAAGCCTTAAAAAGCGAAAATAAAAGAGAAAAACATACCCAAGGCACTGCAGAGCTTCTGGCATGAGCAAACCATGCAACAAAGGGAAAATGGGGTCAGAATGCTCACCAGGATGCAGGCAGACACCCACAGGTAGTGTGAAAAGGAGCTGAGAGGTGTAATCTGGCCTGAAAAGGGGAGAAAATGGGTCAAAAAAGCGAAAATTAATACAGAAAAGGGGAATTGCTCAGAGGATGAAACCATACCTAAGAGATATGAGGCTGGGAGGATAGATCTGGCATGAGAAAGGCAAAAATAAGCCTAAAAAAGCGAAAATAAAAGAGAAAAACATACCCAAGGCACTGCAGAACAGCTTGCATGAGCAAACCATGCAAAAAAGCGAAAATGGAGCCAGGATGCTCACCAGAATGCAGGCAGGCACCCACAGGCAGAGTGAAGAGGAGCTGAGAGGTGTAATCTGGCCTAAAAAGGGGCCAAAAATGAGTTAAAAAAGCGAAAATTAAATGAGAGACACACCAGTGAATGAAAAGCTTCTGCATGCCTCATCAGGGTCAGTCAATTGATCCAGGAGGTGAGAACATACCTGAGACAGAAATAGATATGAAAGAAGCACGCTGGGAGGACGGTGGGAGAGCGTGATGGCAGGGGGTAGAGAACCCGCGTCGTGCGCAGCGTCTTAGTCAGGATTAGTCAGGAACGCTGCTCATGGCTGCGCCGCTCGCATTCAAACTCCGCCATAGTGCATGGTTTGTTTGCGTCTTAGTCAGGATTATGTCAGCGGAGCGTGCTGTTTTCATATAGGGAGGCCCACAACCGCCCCCCCTAGAACTTTATACTATAGATGGCTTTTTTTATCTTTTTTTGAAAAATAAATATACATATCAATGAATTATCCTGACTTTGCTAAAACTAATAACACCTTCAGCTTAAATGTACTGTACAATTTTTTCACATTTTCTCAACAGGTAGATATCAATAAATTATCCTGACTTTGCTAAAATTAATGACAACAGCTGCTTAAATGTGGTTTCTTTTGCTATTTTATATATGTCACAAAATAGATACTGATACATGTCCCTCATATGTGTGAGGACATGGTACATGTGGGAACACATTACATGTGAGGACACGTTACGTGTGGGACATGTTATGTGTGGGGACACACTACCTGTGAAGACACGTTACGTGTGGGACACGCCGCCTGGGGGGACACGTTACATGTGAGGACACGTTATGTGTGAGGACATGCTACCTGTGGGGACACGTTACATATGAGGACACATTACCTGTGGGACATGTTATGTGTGGGGACAATTTTCAAAATTCAATGGCAATCACTAGGAAGTATGGTCCAGCAGATGTCTTTGTGACAATGACAGCAAACCCCCTGTGGAAGGAAATCAAAGATGCTCT
>WHVA01000726.1:0-44221 GCA_015179125.1 Gautieria morchelliformis
TCCTGACACCATGTAGACAGGGGCTTTGTATAGTAGGTACAAGACTCTATTCCAAAGCCTAAACAACCCTGATACTATCCCCATCGCTCCCATGATTTTATGACTATAATTAGTCACCCCTCTAGTTACAAAGTAGTTTTTCGACCCATCGACTCACTACCTTGAACACTAGTAGTTACGACTAGTATAGTATAAGTAGCTACTACGAATGTATGAATACATCATCCAGAATCAACTGTTTCACCCCTTGAAGTCACTGTAGTCTTGTTTGATAGCTACAGAACTTAGATCTCGATAGTTTACTCCAATTCTTCGTTGAGAGTTCACTATTACTGTTTACTCTAGACTACCTCAAAAGCAAAGCCTTTTGACTTAGTTATTCCTTAGAAACCATTCTTCCATCAACACGGTCACGTGACCTCCTTCCATCAGTGCCAGACATGTCTCGAGAGGCTTAGTCAGCACACAGGAGAGGGACAGACATAGCGGTTTGCTAAAGGCACCATTAACATTTAATCATAAAAACGAGGACGTCCCAAGGGACGACACTCCCTCAGCTGAGGACAAAGACCTCGATGATGAGACCCATGGAAATTAGAGGTCTCCATAGTGGGGGAGGGTGTAAATACAGATATTTACCTGTATTGCCGTGAGGCAATACATAATGACTGGTAGCTTACATAGCACCAGTGGGTCCTTGCAGACCCACTGTATAGTTCTTGGGTGGGAATCCCACAGGATTCCCCAGCTTATCTTTACTTGTAACAGTCACTACGTCGTACTAGAATCACCCCTGTTTGGTCGAGTTCTATTGCCTTGTGATACCACAAGTCTTAAGCCAACTATCTTACAAGTAGGCATGCCATCAAACATGATCGACATCCTTTACCCGGCGTGATGGTTCATCACTAGCTCCATCACCTTCCCAACTCAACCCCCTTTGGGTGTTCCTATGGCTGGGATGCATTCGTGGGACATCCTACCCATAGGTCGTGTGGATCAACCCAGCAGACCAAGAGTCCGTGCAGGGTAACATGTATGCAGGTCTCAATGCATGTTTTCTTACATAGGTACCTTTGTCCTCTCTCCCCCCATTGTTTCATGTTCGCACTCCTCCTTTCCTCCATTGTATATGTGTTTCATCTATTTGTATCCTGACTGCGCACCCCTATCCAACCCTGACTCACAACAGCCTCTTTCCTATTTGCTGATATCATATGAGCATTCAGTATAAGTAGTTTACATTTGCATGTATATTCAGCAGTAATTATCACACATCTATCTTGTGCAAAACTTGACCTCACTGTGACTATTGTCTTGAGCCCTCTTCTATAGACTACTACCTTAGACCAGAGGAGGACTTGAGCACCACTGGTGAGTTTTCGTACTTCACCTTCATTACCTCAGCCTTCTGTGCCGGAGGGTTTTGCGGGGGAGGTTGTCCTGCGAAGGGGAGATGTTGTCCCGCGAATGGAAGAGGCACAGGCCCGCCAGGTGGGGCAGGAATCTGGGCTGGAGGTTGGTACAGGGGAGGTTGTCCCACAAACGGGTGAGGTTTTCCTGCGAATAGAGGTGGGGCGTTACCGAAAGGCAAAGCATTCGGGTCATAACAGGGTACGCCAGTAACGGGATAGCCAAGATTTTGCTCGGGCGCAGGCTCAGCGTGATGTTCCTGGTCCGCCACAGGTGCCTCGCGAGGGGGAGTGGGTTGAGAGCTGACTCGAGTATGGTCACTATGTATTGAATGGTGAAGACTGCGAAGAGCCTGCGAAGAGTGCGAAGATGCATGTGAGGTTTGGACACATTCAAAGCAGGTGATGTGGCTTTGATTGATGCCGGGTCGATCATTATGTTCAACTGACAAGGGGAAATCCAAAGTATGTATCAGTGAAATCCCCCTTGAGCTCATGCCATTATGGGAGATCAATCATGAGATCAACCTCATTGATCCCAATAAGCACATGCGGTATTGCCTACCAAAATGCCCTGAACACTTCTGTGAGGAATTGTCCATAAAGATAGAGAGATACACCACTGCAAAGTGGTGGATACCAGCAGTCACACAACAGGCAGTGCCCATGCTGTGTCTCTTGAAAAAGAACAGTACACTGCGTACTGTTGTCAAGATTGGATTTTAGGCATTAATATTGTGTATTAGTGAACACAGTGAATGCCCGAACGGCTTGTGCAATGAAGTGTGTGTTTCAGCGAATAAGGATAAGCCAATAAACATTTTAGAAGGTAAGAGGGCTCCCCAAATGGAGCTTGCCCTATCTACAGTCGTAGCGAAATAGCCCATGATACTTGATGATGTAACGTACAAGGTCTCATGGAAAGGTTGTTTAAGTAGCAACAATCCTTTCGCCGGTGAAGATGCTCCTTCGGAGCCCTTCACCAACAGCACAGATGATAGTTCGAGGTGCGAGCTGCTACAGATGATATACAAGCCACCTTCAGTGTATAATAGGTGCTACTAGGCAGGGTACCATGAACAAGGCCATCGAAACAACTGGCACAGAGAGAGGTCTCCGTCGCAGAAAAGGAGATCGATGGTGGTCCATGTGTGATGAGTATCGGATTGGAAGGTGCGAGTGCCGGCTGGGAGAGCGACTTCCATGTGGTGCCGGGCTAGGGCAGTAAAAGACACAGAGGAAAAAGCCTTCGTGCCATGCAGGGATATGAAGGGAGAGGGAGGGAGGTAAAGAAGCGACTGCTAGAACTGCGTAAAAGTCGGTATGAGCGCGAAGGGCGACGTTGCTAAATAGGCCGGCTCGAGTGAACCCCCCCCCCTGAGCTGTTCATGACATGAACGCTGATGCCCTGGCGGGACTCGAGCCTGCGCGAGCGATGAAGTTCAGCGGAACTCCCGCGGAAACGCGGTTGTAGATGGTAGCGTACCATGAGTGATTTATACAAAGAAATACAAGAAGAAAGAACGCAAGGTGAGAGAGCTGTTTTCAACGGACGCGCCAGGTCTTGTGTGTTACTTGACGCAGCACTGCGGGTGAGCCGGGCAGGTAGAATAAATGAATAATAAAGTCCATACTATTCTACGGTTTAATAGAATGCTAACGCATCTTATTCGATGGACGAACATTCCACTCGTTTAATTGATGTCGAATTCCGAGGCCCGACTCGACACGGAGCCAAACTAGGGATCGGCATCGCACTGGAAAAACGCCTTTCCACCGGATTACTGGGGGTGGCCGAAGATCTGGCCTGATCAGCAGCCGATTTAAGGTTGTTGTTGACGACATGCCTGCCAAAGATCCAAACAGCTCTGGAAAAGATGAAAACCCATCTCATGAGGATCCAATTGCATCCGAAGAACTGGAAAACTACGCTTCCACGGCGGGTGAGTCTTAAATTCATGCCCCGAATCTTCATTTGTAACGGTTCAGCAATGTGTTGCAGATTCGGAAGATACTGTGCCACCTCCTGAATATACTCCCGCACAGCAAATGATATATCAGTCTGAATTGCGTTCTATTGTCGAACGTCACGTCGATGAATCCTCATGTGATGTCAGACGCTGCATGGCCAAGCTAATCAGGTTTAGTCACACTGACGACAGCGGCGTATCGAGCAAGTCTACAGAACTCGGGTTCCTCCAAGACGTGAAACTTACGCATGCAAATATTGTCCTGTATTTGGAGATCACGGACGAGTATATCTTCATGGAGCACTGTCCGCTCGGGTCCCTCGATCGCTATCTTGGATCGCGTACTAACACGCCTGTGGTTGAATGGACGCTTCAGCTCTGTGATGCGCTGGTCTACCTTCATTCTATGGGATGGGCGCACAACCAGCTCCGTCCATCGAATATTCTGGTCGCAGACAATGGTGCTCAATTGAAGATATGTGACTTTGCGCACGTAACCGCCATTAGGCACAAGGCGGATGAGAATAGCCAGGCGCGAGACGATGCTCTCGATATATCTTGCCTGGGATTGGTGTCATGGTTCGTTCAACAGGCGGGTAAGAGTGTCGCAGACGACCTCTGGGACACCGATAGCAGTTTGTCCGGGGACCGGTGTCTTCCCATTGATGGACTTCAATTGTCGGAAATTATGGAGCTCTGCTGGTCGAAGCCGGACGTGCGCCCAAGTGCTATCGTACTGCGCAATCTACTTGGAGAGATCCAGGAGAATTCTGGAGGTGGCGTTTCGCAGGTAGACTCTGTCAAACGGCCTGATGCAGGTTATCATAACGAGCCACTGAGGCGTGCCGTGGCACCCATGAACGACAAGATTGCCCAAGGAGTTGGTTCTTCTTCGGCAGGTGTTTCAAGTTCAAGCGTTCGTCTCGCTGTGGTGAAGATTCCGAGGAAATACGCAGTGGCTAATCCCTACCGTACGGAGGATATACAGGCCTCTTGGGAAACGTTTGAAAAGGAACGTACTTTCCTTCACTCCGTCAAACCAGTCCACCCGAATATCGTGCGGTACCTTGCCGTAACAGACAACGCCATATATGCAGAGCACTACATAGGATGTCTCGAGTATTACCTTGCTCCTGACATGAAGCCTCCCGTCTTTGAGTGGACATTGCAGCTGTGCAGTGCTGTAGCATACCTCCATGGGCTTAATTATGCACACTGCCAGGTGACCCCTTACAATGTTCTCGTTGGCAAGGGAGGCTTGGAACTTCTACTGGGTGACTTTGGCAGTGTGGACTTTGTCGATGCGCAGTGTGACATGGTCTCAAACGATGCATATGGACCGCCAGAGCTCATTATAACACAGCACCAGACGTCCGAGGACTTGCCGGAATACCGCCCTTGTCACGCAACGGACATGTACATGCTTGGGTTGGTGACATGGTTCATGCAGAATGGCGGCAAGCCTATCCCCAAAAATTATATATGGCTTGAGGACCCGGATGGCTATCCTTACATTGATGCGAACCCCTCGCATTTGGACATAGTAGACTTCACAGGACTGCAATTGGTACACTTCATGCGCGCGTGCTGGGCACCCTGTGATTCCCGGCCTACGTCTAAAGAACTTTTAGACCGCCTACCCGCCATGCGAGGATAGTCTTACGTCCTCGAGGAGCAGTCTGGTGAGATTTGGGCACAAGTTTCTGCTGTTTAATTCCTTGGTACTGATGGGTCTAACGACGGGAACATATCAACCATACGGGCATCTGTCGCGGACACCGCACGGACGTGTCTGACTAAAATTAAAGCCCCACTATGACTGCCCTGTACAGGACTTATGTCACTTAGAACTTTTAACCAATTAGTCACTCCATTTCAAACACTTTAAAGTGATAGTTTTCCCCAAATCGCCAACCGAAGTGTCTGTCGAATTTTCCGTAGACACCCACCCTGTGTTGCAACGTCTCGTCCCTCCTCCCGCTCGGGACCTTAGCTCCTTGGGCGAAACACGCGTCTCTTTGTACAAATTCCCCCTGCTTTGTGACCCGTTCACGCGCTCCAGCCCACCGACGAAGAGACTGGATTAGTAAATCCAATTGCCATACGCGCCTTTTCTGTCTCGGAGAGATCTGTGCGGGGGACAGTGATGCTTGCGGTTTGTGCCTTCTTCGAGTGTCGCTAGCCTGTGTCGCATCTTCGGCTTCGTAGGCTTATCGCACGTGCCAAAGAGATGAGTGACAATGCGAAAAATCAGATTAAAATAGGGTAGACTGCATCGTCCTCTTTCTCGTACAACGGAGTTACTATCGTACCATCATCTCTTGCAAACGTCGGACGTGGGCCCTCTTAACGTGAATATTCAGCTCCAACAACTGATCCAGTGCGGTGATCGCCGTTTCCCAGTACTGGAGCTGACAGCTTAACCTATGCATCATGGGTTGGCCAAGTGATACTACCCTAGAGGGGGGGTCGATACCGGCAGGCCTCTTGCTATGGCAGAACGTTGAAGACGGAAGTCGGGAACCAGGAGAGTCATTGCAGAGCAAGGCCGGGACTGGGAATAGTCAAATTCCTGTCCCGGAACGAAGGGAGAATTGGTTATTTTCTGAAACAGGGATACGTACAGGGCTTTCAAGTGTTCTATTCGAGTAGTGACTTCTTAGTGGGCGTCCTTATCGAGAGCAAACGGAGTTTCCTGAGCTCGAACCGGGAAGTCGGCCTGGTACCAGCGGCCGGACTTGTAATGCTCGGGAATCATTTAATGATTTAAGTAAGGCGTCAGACACTTTGGGACGAGTTGTCGACGACATGCCAGTCAAAGGAGATGCAAACCCATCTGGAAGGGATGAACTTGAAAATGTCGTTCCTGCGACACTGGCAGGTGAACCTTACATTTCACGCTCAGAATCTTCATTAGTAACGGTTCGGCAATGTGTTGCAGATTCTGAAGATACTGGGCCACTTCCTCAACATACGCCAGCACAGAAATTGATATATTAGTCTGAATTGTCCTCCGCTGTCGAAGGTCCTGATGGATCCTCATGTGATGTCAGACGCTGCATGGCCAAGCTAATCGGGTTCAGTCACAATGGCAGCGGCGTATCATGCAAGCCTACAGAGCAGGAGTTCCTCATAATGGTGAAACCTACGCATTCAAATATTGTCCCGTATTTGGAGATCACGGACGAGTATATTTTTATGGAGCACTGTCCGCTCGGGTCCCTCGATCACTATCTTGGATCGCGTACTAACACGCCTGTGGTTGAATGGACGCTTCAGCTCTGTGATGCGCTGGTCTACCTTCATTCTATAGGATGGGCGCACAACCAGCTCCGTCCATCGAATATTCTGGTCGCAGACAATGGTGCTCAATTGAAGATATGTGATTTTGTGCACGTAACCGCCATTAGAGACAAGGGCGATGAGAATGGCGAGGCGCGAGACGATTCTCTCGATGTATTCTGCTTGGGATTGGTGTTATGGTTCGTTCAACAAGCGGGTGAGAGTGTCCCAGACGAGCTCTGGGATACCGATAGCAGTTTATCCGGGGATCGGTGTCTTCCCATTGATGGACTTCAATTGACGGAAATTATGGAGCTCTGCTGGTCGAAGCCGGACGTGCGCCCGAGTGCTGTCATATTGCGCAATCCACTTGGAGAGATCCAGGAGAATTCCGGAGGTGGCGTTTCGCAGGTAGACTCTGTCAAACGGCCTGATGCAGGTTATCATAACGAGCCACTGAGGCGTGCCGTGGCACCCATGAACGACAAGATTGCCCAAGGAGTTGGTTCTTCTTCGGCAGGTGTTTCAAGTTCAAGCGTTCGTCTCGCTGTGGTGAAGATTCCGAGGAAATACGCAGTGGCTAATCCTACCGTACGGAGGATATACAGGCCTCTTGGGAAACGTTTGAAAAGGAACGTACCTTCCTTCACTCCATCAAACCAGTCCACCCGAACATCGTGCGGTACCTTGCCGTAACAGACAACACAATATACATCAGGAAAAGCGGTTACGGCGCTAAAACTGTACATAGTGAGCAATCAAAATATATACAGTCTATATTGTTCTATGAATATATATACTGTACATACTGTATATACTGCCAGTGTGTGTACAGTATATACAGTATGTACAGTATATATATATATCCATAGAACAATATAGACTGTACTACAGTGCCCACCACTAAGAGGCGACCCCTCTCGGCTGCGCTCAGTTTTGCGCGCAGCGCTTAGAAAATTTAAATTCATAAGGAAACCCACCAAAAGGAGCATAAATCTAAAATACCGAATTTTTGTCCGCTTACGTAATCGTCCAGATATTCGTCCAGATTCGCCAAGCTTAGAAAATTTAAATTCATAAGGAAACCCACCAAAAGGAACATAAATCTAAAATACCGCTTTTTTGGGCGCTTATATAATCGTCCAGATATTTGTCCAGATTGGGACAGAGATTATGATGATTCTCAATGTAACTTGTTCTGCATAGGAACACATTTTGCTGCATCCCATGGCTTTAGGTTGCTCTGGATGAAGCTTAAGTTACGGTTCCGGAGGTTGCCGAGGTGCCTGGATAGCCGGGCCGCTCTAAACTCCGACAGCTCCGCTTGAAGTCCAGATATGAGGGAGAATTCTCAGATTTTTTTCGAATTAGGTCAAAGTAATCAGATAGACATGAAGCTATGAACGAATTGCACCACTTTATTTCACTTGAAAAAAAATTTCCTGGGACGAGATCCAATCCGCATCCCCCCTATGACCGAGTTGTCGGTTTTGAGCGTTAAGCACTGTACTATCACTGAGCACTGGCACTGGCAGGACATGGATCAATCTCCTCAAACTTTATGTTCTAGGTAGTGTATAATATATTTAAAGTGACAACTAAATTCACTGAGAAAGTGAATAATTTCTAGTCTATTCTTTTGAGCAACATGTCCAGTCCTACTGCCTATAATTCCTGTCCTCTACAGGGTTATGGGCCCCGGATACACTTCACAGAAGCTTTTGGATGTTGAGAAGCTTGCTACAGATGGAAGTAATTGGCCATTGTGGCGAGCCACTCTCATCAGCTATTTCAAGTCCAAAAATCTACTCAAGCATGTAGAAGGGAGAGTCACTCGACCTCCTGATCCTCCAGTCATGCCCCCAGGCCATATTCTTACAGAAGCTGAGGAAACTCAGATGGATAAGGCTGAGGAGAAGCTGGAGAGATATCTTGCTAGAGAAGGACAAGCCAAGACCCAAATCAACCTCTCAGTGTCAGAGTCACTAGCTCTGATGCTACAGAAGCAAAAGACATCAAAAGAGACTTGGGATGCACTGGTCAATGAAATGACCAAAAAGCCCAAGATGGTCCTCACCAGCCTGCAGAGACAACTCCACAGTATGAGATGGGAAGACATCATCGTCCTTGGAGGGCAGTTGTAAGTTTTTCAATCGATCAACGAGTCCTGTTTCAATGTCATGACATCCTTGCCTTGAAATGATAGACAGGCTACTAAAGCAAGTATCCTCCCAAGGCTCCAGTTATATGACTTCTCTGACTGTCGGATCAGTATTACCTTGTTTCAGGCCTCGCCCTTCTGTTCTATGAGCATGTCCTCACACTTGGAGATGAAGTACGTCTGTATTTTTCAAGACCAGCGACAAGCTCACAACAACTTTTAGGTTCGATACATTTGGTCCAACAGAATATATTTAGGTAACCCACTTAATTCAGCCTCCGGAGACAAACATGGCTCTAAACCATGCCGCAGCTGGTTTTCTGTTTTTCGTCGTGAACTCTTTACATAATTCTTTGGCCGTTCTCAATAATGATGCACAACAGACCAGATATTTCGTCCCAATCTGCTTGTCAGTGATAACAGCTGGTACGTTATTTGGCTATAGATATACCGTCATGGATCTTACCTACTGCTTTAGCGGCCACAACAGAGTGGGGTGAAGTATGTCTCGTTCCCATTGGCAGTTCGTGTTTCTGATTATGTTTTAGGCGTAAGCAATCTAGGCTGCCGGCTTCCCTCGCTCGCTATTAATACTCTATCTCAAGCTGCGAAACAGTAAGCCTTTTAGAGCTTGTGTTTTTTATGATGGTTGCTACCGCATCCAGTATTCTACTCCTACGGTTGGTTGCTAACCTTCATTCATGCGTCATACGCGATTATTGACTATTTCAGCAACATGGTATATGCGTTGTACAATCGTAACAAATGTATCTTGGGTTACTTGAGTTCAGTCATTCTCATTCAGTTCGCTGTCGCCATTTTGATTTCCGCTTTTTCGGTCGGGCGTAAGTTTCGAGTCACATTTTTAAAGGCATCACTTCTAACCCGATTCGCAGTATTGCCTATGCCACCAATTGACCTCCCTGTCTTTCAAGGTGCGATGCGCTGACAGCTACGTGTTCAACACTGCAACTCATGTTTATTTCATTGTGCAAGGGTGCCTGTATCCTCCTCCTACCAGACTCTGTGTTCCCATAGGGTATTATCAATATTTTGTCTTACATAACGATTTCACAGTAAAAATGGAGCACTCGCTCCCCTCATCCGGGAACAAACGTACGATGTCTCCATACTTGCCTTAATCATAGCCAAGCGTTGGAAAAACAAGTCTCTCAATGAACTGAGGGATCGGGGCGGGATCTTACGGATCATTGTTAAGGACGGTATCATGTACTTCCTGTAAGTCATGCGTCATGTTCCTCAATAACGTGCTGCGAGCACATTTAGTGTTATATTTTCCACCATGTTCATCTGGTTATGTGTGGATCTTTTCGCACCGGTGAGTGTTAAATTAAGCCTGAGGATGGGTCTAGAGTTATGAACTTTGAAGATATATCGGTTTGGACTCAAGTATGTAAATGCCTAGTAAGTCCCTCTAGTCACTTACTAGTCCAATCTCACACGTCACAATCAATTACAGCCCATCAGAAGTGTAGGCTCCTCAATGTTCGGGTTCCGCTCTTCTGACTGATGGTTCTGCTAACAGTCTGGTTTCAATTATGATCAATCGCTTGACGATCCACCTGCATCTCTCCGTGAAGGGTAACCACCGAACTTCCCTCATCCATAGCATCTCTCCCCACCTGGATGATCAGCACCCGGGATTATAGCAGCAGCCGCGACATTGATGAGGCGGCGATACGTGATCTGGGAGACCTGACTCTTTCCCATGAATCCCAAGGAATCGAGCTAAAGAAGTTTCATCCTCGAGACGATGAGCTCAATTCGCAGCTTTGATGCCTTATTTCTCTTCTTTCGACATGAATGATTGTTTGTCAGACGAGATTGTGTCTAGGTATGTGGAAGGATAGGGGATTTCGATTACAGTAATGCCCACCATCTGGAAGGAGCATACGATGGATCTTATGTTACGCATTTATACATCTTGTAACACATTTATATATCTTGTAACACATTTATACATCTTGTCGCCACATCTTCAAGACAGGATGACCAACGACATAATTAGCCATGGATGGGAACGAACTTCGAATCGACTTCGATCGGAACCGAGATTAGGGAGCGCTATTACGACCCTTTTGATAGTGAGCCAACTATGTCATTCTTCACAAGCCTCGCGTATAAGCTACATGTCAAGAGGAGAATCAAGAAACGAGATGCGGCAAGAAAAAACGAGAAGCATGAAGAGAATTGACGGAAGGGAGACGAAATTGGATAAGAAAGAAAGGAAACAGTCATACTTCACATTCTCCACGTTACAGTAGTGCTCGCAGTGGTAGCTGGAGGCGTGGTGGTAACGCAGCCCAGGCGTAGTCGTAATCGTGCCGTCCCAGCATTTCAAGAAACGAACTGCCGCCCCGACATACCCTTGGTGCAATCATATCGTAATCCACCTCCTTTCCTCTTCTACTCCCCGTCGCTCGACAACATCTCCCCCTCCCCAACACTCCACACCTCCACATTCCCCTTCGCGTCCATCCTCGCGCCACCAACAGACGGCCTAATCCCGTCGGCGCACATCTCCTTCACTTCCGAGAGCCCTATCCCCAGCGAATCCGCCGCGATCCAGATGGGGCGTTGCGGCCTACCGAGGGCTGGATGTGTGAAGGAGGGAGAGATAGGGATCATCCGCTAGGTACTCGCCTGTGAGAGGGTGTGGGTAGGGAGAGGCGTCGGCAGTGGCGGGGCGTAGAGGTGCTCGGGGAAGGCGGGTGTAGCACCGGGGTGCTTCTGGTCTCCTTCATCGCCTTCGTAGCCATTCTCGTCTGTATCCTCCTTGGAAACCTTCTCTTTACCCACAGCCTCAGCAACCTTCCCACCTTTAGCCCCGTCCGCACGCGGCGCGTCTGGCATCACACGCGAACAGTCTGCAAATGTGAGAGGGAGCGCCTTGAGCAGTAGGGTGTAGAAGGTGTTGAGGATGTTGAGGAAGAAGGCCTGTGCCATAAAATCAAGGCCCACGTGCACAGGAGGTGTCGATTGAGGGTGATATCGGGGTTCAGAGTCGAATCGAATCGCAAATCGCAAAATGAACAAGCAAAGGCCATTCAGACCAAACCACAAGAAGCGCGCCAAAGCGCAAAGCAAGAACACGCACTGTTGCAACGATCAAAACAACCATGAGCTCGCCCTCGGGCACCGCAGCCTGCTTCCCGCGATCGTTCTGCGCGAGGAAGAAGAGCGCGCAGAGACAAACCTGCAGGGGTATGGAGCGTCAGCAAGTCGTTCCGTCAACACATCAGAGAGGGCAGAGAAAACAGAGAACCTTAAACACAAACGGCGCATAGAGCGCTCCATCACAAGCAGCACACGCCCGAGTCCCCAGCCGGGTCCATCTGGGGCTGCCAGGTGAAGAGGTATTTGTACAGCATATAGAAGAGGGAAAAGGTGTCCACGGCGAGGCCATTTATGATGGGAGAGATAATGGAGTATCCAAGTCCTGGGGGGGCGGGACGGGGCAAGGGGAAGCGGCACAAAGAGCCTGGGGAAGCAATGGGAAGCGGCAACGTGAGGGAAGAGCATGACACGTAAGCACGGGCCACAGAGCAGCAGAAGAACGACGCTGAAGACTCACTGAAAAACTCATTAAATGATAACCAACAACGTCACATCGAGCAACAGCGTTCCCCACGCAACGTCACGCATGGTGTAGCGAATACTATAGATAGATCGCGGAGTGGAGCCGAGGAGAGTGAGCTTGACGTAGTAGATGATGAGTGAGACGATATTCAGGAGCCGCCCGCGGTGCCAGAGAGGCCTTGGAGGACTATGGACATATCGAGGCGATGGGTGAGGGGAGGAGACAAGGTGTATAAGCGCCTGATGTACTGATATATGTCAGGAAGGTTTTCCCGGCGGGAAATTTCAGCGCGAGCATAGAAGGGACCTTGGCAGGTTCTGAATTATACCTGGCAGGGCGGCGATGATGCCGGAGCTGAGAGTGACGCTGAGGAAGCCGTGCTAGGGGATAGAATGCACGGTCAGCAAGTTGCCAGAATATAGTAAACACGATAAGCGCAGACTCACGATGACCTGAAACAAGAAGAACCTATCCATCAAGCTGAGCTCTATGCCCACGCCCGTCGGGATGCCCTCGAACCTTGCGAGGGGGCGAAGCACGATGGCAAGGAGGAGAAAAGGAGGGCAAAGAGCACAGGGGGAAGGATGTCCTGTATGATGCCGGTGATTTCGGGAGGGATCGTGGAGAGCCAGGCAAGCCACTTGTAGCTTGTGCAGAGGGAGGCGATGTTAGACACGGTGCCCATGAAGGTGACTGAGTAGTAGCGGAAGACGGTGGGTGAGCGGATTGCCGCGGCGGCCACGCATACACGTACCTGGAATAGCTCAGACTATGATAAGTCAATGGTCAAGGCCCAGCTCAGCGCGCGCCTGATCCGGGCCTCGGGTTAAGTCCAAGATTTCCCCACACAACATCTGGGGGTGCCACCTCGATGTATTTGTCGGCCATGCGGAGGGGGCGTCCATCGACTAGCATCTGTGCGGCCATGTGTGCGCCGATCTGTTGGTGGAAGAGAATGAAAGTGGAGGAGAGCGGGGGGTAGGACGCCTTGGCGAGTTTTTTCTTCTCCTCGCCGTTACTTTCCTCGTGTGCACCCCCGGGCAGTTCTCCCTCCGACTCTACAACGGCACGTGCTTGCTCGAGCAGCGCATTCGTCCTGACGATCTCTGCGCGGGCCCAGGAGATCGAGTCTACCTTTTTCCCGATCAAAGGGAGCGAGAAGGGGAGGAACGAGACGGGAAGACGGTGGGTGGGGCGTTTATCGCTTGGGACGAGGTCCTCTGCTTCTCCGGGGCTTAGTTCTACATCTGGAGTGTCGGGTGCTTTTTCCCCGCGCTGCTTATGGATCTTGGTAGCCGTCCTTAACAAGGCATCTCTGCGCTCTCAAGCTTGTTGCATGCTGCCATTCGTGCATCATATACGTCTGGCAAATCCTTCAAGTCCCGGTTGTGCCAAACGCGACGTACGCCGCCAGGCACATGGGAGAAGAGACGAGTGAGGGCATGGGTAGAACGATACTGGGAGGGAACGCCGGTGACGAGAACTGTGTTTGCTTGTGGGGTGGAGGAATGCGCAGGGGATATGAGGTGCCGCTGGCGCGTAGAGACGAAGAGACGCAGCTCCCTCTGGAGCGTATAGAGAATGAAGGTTCCCACACAACATGTGGGGGTACCACCTCAAATACCACCTCAATGTATTTGTCGGACATGCGGGGGCGTCGATAGATTAGTGTCTGTGGGGCCATGTGTGCGCCGATCTGTTGGTGAGGAGAATGAAGGCGGAGGAGAGCGGGTGATAGGATGCCTTGGAGTGTTTTCCTCTCGATCTCTTCGCCATTGCGAAACACCGAATGGCTATATGTAGTAGACTAAAGACATCATGTGGTGATGCATTAGAACGTCACGGGGAGGTAGTCGTGCCTGGCTTGCCGGGAGGGTGCTTGCTCCTTGATCGTTATAGGCTGACGTTGTGCAGAGCAGGTGGACCTTTCTCATTCTGAAGGGACGTAAAGGCGAGCTACGTGTTTGAACGTGAGCTAAACAACAGCCTGAGATCTTGAGATCGAACGGTGTCGAAGATGGGTCACACGGGTGGATGCGCAACCCATAGTGATGGTGGGACTTGACATACATGCTGGCCATAGGGCACTCATCATACTGGAGCCCGGCATAGCCAGAGCAGGAAGACTCACTGGGGTGCCATGTCGGTTGATGCCATTTGGTGGGCATACCCGTTTTCCACTCGCTGTCTACCCCGAGGCCAGCTCCGAGAGAGATGAGGCTGCGGAATAATATGATACCCAATCAAAGTCTCGCATGCCAGTGGTGCAGATGGTGGACATTATGAGACACGTATTGCAGAAGTGGGCCTTGGTCTGCTTCAGGCCATGAACGGGGTACGCCACAGTAGACGGATGAATATTCCTGGAGGTCGGGATGTCGTCCTGATAGTACGATCCACCTGAGACATTTCGGTGGAGCTGGACGGGCCGCCAGTGTCGACTTCCTGGATGGCCGAAATTGGATTGCTTAACACTTGAGTGCTATGCATAGCTTTCAGCGGGTCATCAGCCAGGTGCGGAGCGGGGGTCAAGAAGCGTCTTGCGGCTCTGTCAACTGTCAGTGCAGGGCATTTGGAATGCGAGCTTCATGGATCAAAACTTGGCGATATGATTACCACGGTAGAACAGAGAGTTGGTGAAATGGTCGTCAGAAGGGTTCTGATCATAGAGTGCCGTAACAATAGGATCAGTTCACTGTTCGCGATTGAATTTCGTCCAAAAACGACCTCCGGGGATGAGAATAGGCGCAAAAAGACAAGCGAAGTGTGAGAAAACCCGACCATGTTTCGCTATACATGTTCAGCCAAGTGAGTGTTTCGCAACGGTGTTGATGGCTATAGAGACCTGATTGGGAACACCCACAATCCTAGAAAGTATCCCAGATACATAACAATAGGCCGGGGATCAATACCTAGGATCTTCTTACGGGCTGGCCTTCAAACTTCTTTCTTTCTCCCTTGGGACTCCCATTTTCCGTTTGTGCAGCAGCCTTCTCATCCCCCACTCACAGATGTACGTAGCCAACGCGAACGTGAAGCGCGCGTGTTAGTCGACTGCAGTAGTATCTGCATTCCAAATACCTGGCCTCCGATCGACCCCCTTCGGTTGCCTGAGACTGTGCTTACAGTAAGTAGCTTTATAAGTTTTTCCGTCGCGAAGTTGCATGAACTCGTATTGTAACCTCTCCACGTTTGCCGGCACCTCCGGCTCGCCACTAACCTGAACTGTTCTTCCTCATTCATATAATTCAACCACAATAGATGTGTTGTCACTCTCCTTTTAGCATCCTCCCTAACAATCCCGAAAGGTTCCTTTGGGTTACGGGCATGTCGAACAACATTCAACGTGTGCTTCCTAGTAGTGAGTGGCATTTTTATGTCCGCTAATCGGCTACTCTGCTGATTGGGTGGTCGGGATTCTTCCGGCTTATTCTTGATACCAGCGTAGGCCCATCTCCCTCACGTACCGGGTCAAGATCTGAACTGCACTAAACGTTGAGCTCTAGAATTCGCCGGTGAGATTTTCTCATGCTCGCCTGGTGGAATATTTAAGCCTCTATCCCGATATCCAGCTCATCCACCCCTCTCGATCTTGTCTCTCTCTCTATCTTGTCCTCAGTTTGACGAGTGCCGTACCCCAGTCCTATTCCTTCAATTCCAGGGCATTTCCGACCAGGCTACTCAGTGAGTACTAGCTCCCGTCCATGACATTCCCCGATGCTTTGTGCGCCGCCACAGGTGCAGCGGGCGACTTTGTAACTCGTCATCTGTCCATTCCACTGTGACGAGTCACTCCCCTCCATCTTTCCTGCGCATCCCACTCCCTGGAGTCGCATTAGCTATCGACCTATTTTTCATACTTACAACCAGGAATACTCACATAATGCTTACACATATAGCCTGCTACCTCACCCGATCATGCAAGTTTGGCATAGGGCAAATTCAGATCATTACCTACATCACCATGCAATCGGATTCATGATATTACGCCGGCGCCATCGTAAGCAGATATCCACCTCATGCTGACACTAGTGTCACTCGCACTCACCGATCCCTTAGCGGACTTACTGAAGAAAAGAGAAGAGCAAGGGCTTAACTCCTTGCCACCCACGGTAACAGGAAGCGGGCGTCCTACTGCATCTTTCGAGTCGATAATAAAGGCAGCCATCTTGGGTTCGCCCGAGTCAAGACTCTCCGTCAAGGAGCCGTGCACCATCATCCCACGGCGGTACGCGTACTACGCCGAGATGGGTCAACACGAGGTACGTACTGTTCTCCCTGGTCCACCCATACTTTCTCGGATCTTTTGACCTTGGCCTGTCATGTTGTCGTGTGCTGACCAACCTTGTCATCGTAGTATTTTACAGGCCTCGTTAAGGAGCATTCTGAAAGAGAGCGAATTGTTCGAGGCGCAACCTCCTGATGCTGATAGGAAGGTGCGTACATCTATGTGCTATCCCGATGTATGCCCCGCTCACGTCTAACAGATTCGGACTTGGACCTTGTGGTTGGTTGTCGGTCACGCCGACTGCAGACTCCAGATACTACCTTCCCTCGATATATTTTGTCGAGCGCTCACCCGGGCGCCAGAACAGGCTCCAGATTTCACTCTGGAGGATGGTCGAAGGATCTGCACCCGTGACCATAGGGCCGAGTCGGAGCCGTCACGCTCCTCTTTTGCGCCTGGCTTCAAACCCGACCATTGAGCGACGCGAGGGAAACCTGCTTGCTACCTCCCGCCTTCGCCCCCGGACTTCGACTGAGAACGGGTGATCAAGACAGCCGGAAGTCTGAGGCAGGTGCGAGGGTCAACAGCAGCCAGACCCACGAGACCACCTGGGCGACTCGGAGTGCTAGTCAAGACTACGACATCTAGGATGCGGCAAACTATGACCTAAGAATGACCAATACTTTGCATGTGCACTTTGTATATTCTGCTATCCTGTTGTCTGGCACAGGCCGGGGTCATGGATCTCGACGTCACAATATCACTTGCAATTTGTCAGCCAATTAACTTATTATTTGATAACCACTTACAAAATGCAATTGAGGCGGGCGTGGATAAGACCTGGGCGCACGCCATTGCTGAACACAGCGTGTTAGTGAATCTCCGCGGGGACAAGGATGCTCCCAAGCATGCAACCAAAGACACAAAGCTTCGAAACTGTAAATCAAAGGCGGCGTGCGGGGCCGGCGGCATACGGGAATGTAGCCCTGTGATTGGCCTGCCTTCCCTGCGCCGCGTCGGTGAGGTGCACCCCGCGCATCTCGCGAGACGTTTGTTGCAGCGATCGGGTGCTTGACTCTTCGGTTTTATCGGCTGACGGTGTATAGAGCATTTGGATCCGCTGTCGTAACCCCAGACATTGGCGTTGTCATCAAGCAACTTGAAGAGGACAAACACAAAGGGCCAGAGTCACTCCTCAGACCCAAGACGTGCAATGCAAGTCTTTGACTACGATGGCGGGCAGGAGGAAGGGGCCAAGGTACAAGTCACCAAAAACATATCAAACGAGTAAATGAGCGGCAGTAGCGGGTGGGCGACAAAGCAATGATCCACCAAACATTTAAACCTATGAGGACCCCATACAGAGACATCTTCTCCTGTGATAGTCTTAAATACGTTCGGAGATCAATACCGGCACGATGACGGTGTCAGGAATCTGAGGATGCCAGTGAACTTCCTTTGACGCATGCACACAGCCTCGCAGCACGTCGCGGAACGCGATCTCGCCATCGACGGTCCGACACACCTTGTCGAAGAGCGCAACGGCGAGCACGCCGAGCGGGCGGTGAGAAGCGAGGTGAGGACGAGGGCGGGGGAGTACGACAGGCCGGTCGGCGCGAGCGCGAACAGGGCGAAGTCGGAGACGTGCACACACGGCGCGCAGTGCGCGAACGGGCACGGGCTGATACTGTACTGTGCTCCTAGCAATAATATCCTGGTGTACTTACAGCCTAGTAGTACTAGTACAATGAACTTGAATATGCTCACTAGCCGCTGTACCCCTGATGCTGTGCCATCTTTCTTTGTTGATCCGTAAAATGACGTCAATGAAATTCATTTGACGGATCACAGAAGAAAGATGGTAGAGGATGTCGTTGTCGGCGGAGAGCGCGGCGGCGAGGAGCGAGGCGAGGACGATGGCGCGGAGGTACTGCAGGACGGTCGGTGCGAGCGCGAACAGGGCGAAGTCGGAGACGTGCACGCACGCCGCGCAGTACGCGAGCGGGCACTGGCTGTACCTGCACGTGCGCCGTTAACATTAAGATTAGTACGCAGACGCCGCGCGGGTTCGGCGGCGGGGCTGGCACCACACACGGACACGGCGGTGTCGAGTCGAGTCGGCGGTCAACACGTTACGCAAGAGTTGTAGGAATGGAGGATGAGGCGGAGTGTATACAGCGTGTGCACGATGGCGAGCAGTGTGAGGAGATGGCGCGGCAGCGCGGTGGAGGGCGGGAGCTGCGTATGGCCAGGGGCGGACGAGAAAGCCGCAGGACACGACGACGAGCACGGACAGCGCTACAGAGCCCGGCGTAAAGGCGGGGCGGACGCGACGAAAGCCGCTCATCCCCGGACAACAATGCATGCATGCTCATCCCCTGACAGCAATGCATGCATGTTCTCCCCATTACATGCTGGAGAGGCCGCGCAGGTAGGCCCTAGTTCGGGTTTGGTATTTGGAGAGTAATGCGGTATTGTTTCGACGCGATTGTTCGGATGCTTCTGGAGAAGGGGTGGATGTGCAAGGGGATGTTGAGTCGGCAATGCGTTACCGTAGCTAGACGGGCGGCGGCGGTAGCACGGCGCATGGCGTATGGTCGTTCAAACGGTGATGGGGTTGTTCGGGTTGTTCGGGTTGTGCTGGAGAAGGGAGCGGCACCAAGAAGACGACGTGGCAGTGTCGCATCGAGGTCACCGGAGGGATGGTTAGGCTGCTCGAGGCTCATTGGGGCAAGGCTTGAGCAAGAGATTGAAGAAGCTAGACTGTAGGTGGCACCAGTGCATCGTGGGCGGAGCGTGACACGGTTCAGAATTTATTAGAGGCTGGACGTGTTGGCGGCATGTAACAACGCCGTGGCTCTGACAAGAGCGCCACGACCGACCTGCTAGATGAACTGTAATCCATCAGTCCCAGGGAGGACCTTTTTTGCCTGGCCAAACCTGCAGCTAAATCTGACGGAGCTGAGCTAAGCCGGCGGCAACACTACCCGATGACGTGTACAAGGTGTAGACAGCGTACAAGGCTCCTTGTGCTTCGCAAGACAAAGGATTCCACTATAATTAGAATAGTATCTATGTATTTAAGGCAGCGACTTGCGTCGTTGCAGACTATCGAATCAACTGCACTTGTCCAGGACATGGCTTACGTAACACCGCAGACTAAGCTCTTTTCGTCGGGTTTTTTCCTGCGGTTGCTGCTTGCTCCAGCCTCGACAGCCATGAAAAGTGTATGCCCATACTATATAGACTATATAGACACAATTGGCACTGTTTATAATGCACAACAGTCTGGATTCAACTTGAAGCTCCAAGAATGGACTTTTCCGTAGATACGGCAAGGCCGTCGCCTGCACCTTGCGCATCGCGCACCTTGCCACCCCAAAGCCCATCAAATTGAAGGAGGCGAACCATGTTGCAGACAAGAAGCCATCTCCACAAAGAGCACCAGGCCACTATGGTGTGAAAATGCCCTGGCATCATGCCTCTCGCAAGGAGAGCGCAAACGAGAATGAATCAGACGTAGTAGTATTAGTACAATGAACCTGAATACTGGCGGAGGCCTGCGGCAAACAACTTTTGTCGACGGCCGGTAACCCCGAGCTCCCAACGACAGAACACAGACTAAGTACCACCGCCCGGGCTAGACCACGTGCTCGTCCGTCCGACACGGTAAAGGACGCTCATCCCCGGACGCAATGCATTCATGCTCATGCTCATCCCGACAGCAATATTGCATGCTTCTCTCCCCGCCGCACAGATGGGAGTTTGGGCTGGGTATTTGGAGAGTAATGCTGCGTTGTTTCGACGCGATTGTTCAGATCCTTCTGGATCATCCAGAAGGGTCTGAACACTCGCGTCTGGATCAGAAGGGGTACTTGGATGTGCGAGGATGTTGAGTCGGCATTGAATGCGTTACCGTAACTACACTAGACGCTCGAACGGTGGCCATGCCAGAGCAGCCCAACCTTCATCTAGCAAGTCGGTCGTGAAATCCTCTTAGACGTGGTCTATATATGTGTTCTGTATACTTGACTTGAGTCTTCCGCTGGTCTGTCAAGGCTTTTGTCAGAGCCACGGCGTTGTTACATGCCGCCAACACGTCCAGCCTCTAATAAAGTCTCAAACGCGGTGCTACATAATCCGGATCTACACCGCCCACCTACAGTCCTAGCTTCTTCTTCAATCTGTTTGTACGACTCGCACCAGCTGATCTATCACTCCGAGTCATCCTTACCCCAATGAGCCTCGAGCAGCCTAAACCTCAATGCGAAGCTGCCACGTCGTGTTCTTGGTGCCGCTCCCTTCTCAAGCACAACCCGAACAACCCCATCACCGTCCGAACCACCATGCGCCATACGCCATGCGACCGCCGCCGCCCCAGGGCCTGGGTGGCTTCGGCGCCTCTCAGATTTTTTTTCCTGGCGACGTCTGCTCGACTTTCCAAATGTGACTATTCAGAAGACACGATACCGTATGCTATTCCCATGCCAAGTCACGTCGCGTCCGCCCCGCCTTTACACCGGGCTACGTAACGCTGTCCGTGCTCTTCGTCGTGTCCTACGGCTTGCTCGTCCGCCCCTGGCCAGACGCAGCTCCCGCCCTCCACCGCGGTGTTCCGCCGTCTCACAGTGCTCGTCATCTCCGACACACGCTGTATGCACTCCACCTCCTACTCCATTCCTATAACTATTGCGTAAAGTGTTGACCACCGACTCGATTCGACACCGCCGTGTCCGTGTGGCGCCAGCCCCGTCGCTGAACCCGCGCGGCGTCTGCGTACTAATCTTAATGTTAACGGCGCACTCCGTGCAGGTACAGCCCCTGCCCGCTCGCCCACTGCGCGCCGTGCGTGCACGTCTCCGACTTCGCCGTGTTCGCGCTCGCGCCGACCGTCTTGCCGTACCTCCGTGCCCTCGGCCTCACTTCACTCCTCACCGCCAGCTCGGATTTCTCGCCGCTGCGCTCTTTGCCCAGGTGCAGTGGACCGTCGATGGCGAGATCGCGTTCCGCGACAAGCCGCTGCGGGGCTGTGTGCGTGTGTCAAAGGAAGTTCTGGCATCCTTAGATTCTTGACACCGTCGTCAGAGCCGGTATTGATTCTCTGAACGTGTTCAAGACTATCACAGGAGAAGATGTCTCTCTGTGTGGGGTCCTCATAGATTGAGATGTCTGCTGGATCATTGCTTTGTCGCCCACCCGCTACTGCCGCTCATTTACTCGTTTTATATGCTTTTGATGACTTGTACCTTGGACCCTTCCTCCTGCCCGCCATTGTAGTCAAAGATTTTGCGTTACACGTCTTGGTTCTGAGGAGTGACTCTGGCCCTTTGTGTTTTCCCTCTTCAAGTTGCTTGATGACAGCGTCAGTGTCTGGGGCTTACGACAGCGGATCCAAATGCTCTACACACCGTCACCTGATAAAACCAAAGAGCTAGTCAAGCACCCGATCGTTGCAACAAACGTCCCGCGGAGATGCGCGGGGTACACCTCACCAACGCGGCATGCAGGGAAGGCAGGCCAATCACAGGACTACATTCCTGTCACTTTCCAATGCCGCCCCCCTGCCGCCGTAGATTTACGGTTTCGATACTTGGTGTCTTTTTTTTTTTTTTTTTTTCCCAGTTTACGTCTTTTGGGGCGGCGCCCTATGTAAGACGGTATATACATGTTCTTGCTCGTGTTCTTTCCTTCTCTCCTTTGGATCTCTTTCTCTGCTTATGCTCAAGGGGCGTGGCCCCGAGCGAGTCCGTGCCTTTGTGGGCGAGGTGTGCGGCTATCGTCTCCTCTCTTCGCGCCGCCTTCTATTTCCCCTTTTCTTTTTGTCTTCCTTCTGTTGCGGGAGAGAGACATCTCCGTACTGTTTCTCGAACCTCTTCGTGTCTTGTATGTACCCGAATAGATATTGCATGGCCTTGTGTCCTCCTAACAGTGTCCTTATTGATTTTGCGCCCCTTCCCAGTTTCCTCCGTATCCTCTTCCTCTGCTCGCTGTATGCCGGACACTGGAATATGAAGTGTTGTACTGTCTCGAGTGCGTTCCTGCACGCTGGGCACATGGGCGACCCTGCTCTTCCTAGTTTGTATAGGTATTTGTTCAACGGCACATGTCCCGTCCTCAGCTGCACAAGCAGGCTGGCCTGTTTGCGCGGCATGCTCTTTGTGATCTTCGTGAATGCTGTCGACGGCATGGTGGGGTCAATCTCGTGCGCGCGCATAGCTCTGGGGGACTTAGCGAAGTTTTCCCTCGCTTTCTGCTTCAACTGTGCGTCATGTCTCTGGATTTCAGCCGCCCTGCTCACAGGCAGTGTTCCCCGGCACTCGGTTGGTATGTCCCTCTCCTCGCTGGTCTCGCCGTTCGCCGCTTTCTTCGCTTCCTCGTCCGCCCTCTCGTTTCCTTTTATTCCTTCATGGCCCGGTACCCATCTCATAGTCACCTTAACTCCCTCCTGCTGCTGGACCACGCCCTGAATCTGCCTGTGTACCGCATTGATGAGGTATTGGCCGGGGATGGCTCGTTCTGTCCTAGTTGCCTGGATAGCCGCCTGGCTGTCTAGGGCTATCGTGAATCTCTCGCCCCTCTCTGCATTCAGCATTTTGGCTCCAATCGCTACGGCCGCCAATTCGGCCTCGAACACGGTGTGCTCGCTTTGCGGTCCCATGTGTAGCCTCGCCGTTCTGCATTCTATCCCATTCCTGTACAAAACTGCTGCCGCCCCTACGCCATCTTCCATGCTCGAGCCGTCTGTGTATACTACTACGTCCGCTCCGTCCGCATTTATTTCCTCTATGGCCTTTTCTTTGGTGGACAGGATCCTCGTGCTGAACGACGGCTTCCATTTGGGCCCGAGTACCACCGTATGTATTTTCTCCATCGTGTCCGGGTTTAGCTCGAAGGCGTGCATCATCTCGTGGAGGGGGGATCTGTGGCGTTTGACGTACCTCTTCGCTGCTCTTCTAGTTCTTCCTGCTAGCGGGTGGGTTTGGGGTAGGCTCGCCAGACGCACAGCTGCTCTGTGTACTATTTTGGTGACCATTAGCGGGAATGGGAGGAGGTTGGCATGTGCGTCAAGAGTGTCGGTTGCCGTGGTTCTAAGTGCGCCCGTGATGTCTAGCGCGACCTGTCTTTGAATTCTTCCTAACTTGTTCACGAATCCCTTCGTGCCCTTGGCTCTGTCTGTTGCTGGGGTGAGGAAGACGTCAGCAGCGTACAGTATTCTTGGTATCGCGACCGTCAGGTAGTAGTTTCTCATGTACTTAGCTACTATTCCCCTTGACGGTCTCGCCAGTCTCTTGTACTGTCCTATGTATGCCTCCCCCTTCTTCAACGCGTAATTGACATGTTCCTTAAATCTCAGTTCCTGGTCCATGATAACCCCCAGGAACTTGTGCGTCGCTGCGGGCCAAATCACGTGCTGTCCCACCTTTATCAACGGTCTCTTTGCTGGTTTCATTTTCCTCGGCTTCGATGGGTCTTTCTCTCTCCGTCTGGTAAGTCCCATCAGTCCGAATTTGTCTACCGCGAACTGGCAGTGGTGATTCCTGGCCCAGCTGTACGCCCCCCCCGGCCTGACCATTATGTCTCTCAGCTTGTTGAACGCTTCTTCCAAATCTTTCCCTTCCGCTATCATGGTAGTGTCGTCAACGAATCCCACGCATCCCTCTCCTCTTGTCTCTTGAGCGATTTCGATCAGGTCCCCGTTGTAGAATTGGTAGGCGATTGCGGACAGGGGGCATCCCTGGTCCATTCCTCGTCCTATGGGTCTGGTTGCTGATCTGTAGTCGTCTAGGCTGACGGAGGTGAGCCTGTTTTGGACTTTTCTATCTATCCAGTCCGTGTACTCGCGTGGTATCCCTCTCCTGCGCATGTTGTGGGTCAATCTTTCTAGTACAATGCTGGGGAAGGCCCCCTTGATGTCCAGATATAGCACTCCCAGCACTCTCCCTCTCCTCCACGCGTCCTTCGCTCGTCCTATCACGTAGTGTATGGCGTCCGTGGTCGTTCGTCCTGGTCTACAGCCGAAGTGGTTGTCGGGTAGTGTGAGGGCAACACTAATGACGAAGCCACAACCAAAGATACTCAAGGAGATAAGAGCCGATACTAGGACAATGACCAACTGTGTAGTGGGTATCCTCAGTTTATAACTCTACCAACGATAGATACATGGGGACTTGCCTGTGTAGTGGGTATCCTCAGAGATCAAGCTGAGGAAACGCCACCACACAGGCTACAGTCTTATAGCGCTGGCAAGGCTTACATAATAGGGGAGACGGAAACTTGTAGAAGGTTACGGAAGGTGATGGAATGTGACATGTGATGGAGTGTGACAGAATGTGACAGAATGTGACGGAAGGTTATGGAAACTGACGGAAGGTTATGGAAACTGACGGAAGGTAACGGAAACTCATGGAAGGAAATAGAAACTTGTGGAAGGAAATGCGTGAACCCTGACATCACCCCCCTCTCAATGCTTGTCGTCCCGACAAGCACAGCTGCCACCTAGCCCTCAACATCCACCGAGACATTGTTTCCAAGTATGCCACAGGCGGGACCACCATCTCTCCTGGCCCTTCCCTTCCTGGTAACGCAGGTCAATGATGAGCTCAGGGGGATTGGGGTCCATGGGCAAGTGCGGCCCTCGGAACCTTGCTCGATGTATTCGCTCTCCTGCCATGTTACGGAAACGCCGCCCCACCCAGCCTTCGAAAGTGTAGGGGGTTCCACAAGGGGGGGTTCCATCGTTGAGGAAGACAGGGTGCCGATGTAGTACGTGTTCTCTCGTCTGTGTCGGGGTCTGAGGAATGCGAGTGCAGGGCGAGTGGGCGCCTGACTCTCTGCTGGTGTGAGGTCCTCAGAGCTGACGGACCACTTTGAAGACCATGCGACGTCGAGATCACGGCAGTCAAGCATCCTTTGTAGCTTGGCTTCACTGGCTGCTCTGGATGACGAGAAGCCGGAGAAGTGCAGGAGAGTGGGATCGACACGTGACATGTTTGGCAGGTCAGAGAGGTTTTGGGTGAAGCTGGGGAGGGCAACAAGCTCAATGGCGGGCGAGGACATGGTTGATGGATGTGGTGGGGTCGATGCAGTGGAAGTGAGCGGTCACAGGTGGAGAGGGGATATATAGCTTATCGGAATGAATTGGTTAGGCGGAGGCCGATATCGCTTATCTTTGGGGTTCTGGACCCTTGACATCATAAGTAGAAGCCCTGCCTGCTGTCCAGTCGAAGAGAGTTTGCCTGGAAGGTTCTGTGAAGTTCTGAAATCTCTGGAAGGGGAGGGACATATATGTGGCTGCTGAGATACGCTGAGGTGCCTCTGGGTTCTGCCGGTGAAATTCTTTAATGAGTCGCTTTGCCCCAGAGACATCTTTTGCTGGTAGCCAGAGATCGTCGGCAGCTCCATAGCCCTTCCAGCGCACGAGATACTCCAACCTTCCACGGAACATCCTGCTGTCTAGAATCCTTTCAACTTCATATTCTTCGGCTCCATCCCGTATGACAGGGGGGGGGGGTGGAGGGGCATGACGTTCAAGAATTGGGTCATCTTCATATGGCCGAAGCAGGACGACAGAGAACACTGGATGTGTGCGACCAAAGGATGTAGGAAGATTTAGACCATAGGCATTTCGTGAGACCACCTTATTAACAGTGTAGGGGCCTAGCCACTTGTGGTCTAGCTTCTTCATTGGGCGAGTGGTTGTGATGTTTTGTGCATTGAGCCAGACCTTGTCACCAAGCTTATAAACTGGGGCTGCTTTATGGTGCACGTCATAGAAGCGTGCCATGTCCTCTGCTGCCTTGGACAGGGCCGAACGAGCTTCTCTTGTGGCCGCTTCCATCCGTGTTGTGAACTCATCCAGGGCCTCGAGTCGAGTTTCCCGGACTGGTTCCAGTCCCAGCCTTGGATGTTGGCCACTGTCCAACATGAAGGGTGTAGTCTGGGTTGAGGCATGGATTCGGTTGTTATAGGCAAACTCGGCCAAGGATATCCATTCAAACCAATCATCCTGACGCTGGTTGACGAATAGTCGAAGGTATTGCTCAATCTCCTGATTAACCCTTTCAGTCTGTCCATCAGTTTGGGGGTGATAAGCAGTAGAGGCAGCGACTTTGACACCAAGAAGTTTGTTCAGTTCACGCATGAACTGGGAGATGAACTGTGTGCCTCGATCACTGATGATTTCTTCAGGGAGCCCATGAAGTTTCCAAACATGATCACGGAAGAGTCGGGCAACTCCCACCGAAGTTACATCTGAAGTGGTGGGAATGACATGTGCACGCTTTGAGAGGCGATCGACGACAACAAGGAGAGCATTATAGCCATGACTGGTAGGCAGTTCTACAATCAAGTCAACAGACATAACCTGCCATCTACGGTCTGGGATACGGTTTGGTAGAAGCTTGCCAATGGGAGAAGCAGGGAAGGTTTTTGTCCAGTTGCACAGGTCACAGGCCTTCACGTATTTTGCAATGTAACGTCCCATCCCAGGCCACCAGTAACTCCGAGCAACTAGTTCAGTGGTTCTCCAACGACCAGGGTGACCGGTGAGAGGCATGTCATGGTGCGCTTTCACTATGTCATGTCGTAGTTTTGCATCAAGCGGCACGTACACTTTGTTGTGATAGAGGACAAGCCCATCCTGTTCAGACCACTCTTCTCCTCGCAAATTTCCAGAGGAGCCCAGTTCTTTGAGAGCCTTGACAACCTTTTCATCCCGGTCTACACAGTTCCTTACTCGATTGAGGAAAGCATCACCTTCACCTGGGACTAACTGCGCACCAGCCTCTGGAGGATTCGCCTTGATGTGGAACAAGTCAGGGGTAAGTAAGACTTGATTTTGGTTGTCTTCCGCCCCCGCTTATGATCCACGCGTCGTGAGAGTGCATCAGGCTTGGCTGAATGACGACCAGGACGATGGATCAGCTCAAAATCAAAGCGAGAGAGGTAGAGTGACCAGCGTGCTTGACGACGGTTCAGGTTTTGTGCAGTGCGGAAGTAGGTGAGATTCTGATGGTCATTGAGAATCTCAATCTTGTGCTTTGTTCCCTCTAAGATGTGGCGCCATTCCTCTAATCCCCGAATCACAGAAAGAAGCTCCTTGTCATGGATGGCATAGTTGCGTTCAGCATCATTGAGGCTTTTGGAGACAAACCCCACAGGCCGCCATTTGCCATCATCACATATCTGGGACAGTACTGCTCCTGTGGCATAGGCTGAAGTATCTGTTTCAAGACGGAAGTGTTTGTCTTGATCAGGGAGGACAAGGATCGGTGTTGAGGTGATGAGGAGTTTGAGCTTGTCGAAGGACATTTGCTCTGGGCCATTTGGATCCCAAGACCATTGGGCATCCTGTTTTGTCAACTGGTTGAGGGGCTTTGCAATGTGTGAGAAGTCTTCCACAAATCTACGGTAGAAGTTGATGAAACCAAGGAATGATTTGACTTCAGTGACGTTACGTGGTATTGGCCAGTCCCGCACCCCTGCAACCTTGACTGGGTCCATGGCAACCTGTCCTTGAGAGAGGATGAGGCCGAGATACTCCACCTCTAGTTGCTCAAATAGGCATTTTTCCGGTTTGAGGTACAGGTTGTTGGCCCGGAGGATTTCAAGGACACGTCGTACAATCCTACGATGTTCTTCAAGCGACTCTGTGAAGATGAGAATGTTGTCCATGAACACCACCACAACCCCTTCATAGATGAGACTCTTGAAGATGTCATTCATCATCGTCTGGAAGGTTGCTGGGCTGTTCGTGAGTCCAAAGAACATGACTAGAGGTTCATACAGGCCCCTATTTGTCCGAAAGGCTGCCTTCCACTCATCTCCCTCTTTTATGCGTACATTATTATATCCCCAGTGAATGTCAAGCTTTGTGAAGTATTTAGCCCTTCCAGCAGCAATCTTATTCATGATGTCTGGGACAAGGGGCAAAGGATAGGCATTCTTGATTGTTATATCATTGAGCTTCCGGTAGTCTTGCACAAATCTAAGACTGCCGTCCTTTTTCTTCACAAAGAAGACTGGAGATGCCATAGGTGACTTGGAAGGACGGATACAATGGCTCTTCAGGTTCTCCTCAAGGAAGTTATCCAGTTCCCTTTGCTCAACCGGTGACATTGGGTAAACCTTTGTGCTGAAGGGTTGTGCACCTGGAGTGAGCTCAATTGCATGGTCCCAGGGCTTTCGAGGAGGCAGTTGGTCAAATGACTCCTTAGAAAACACATCCTTGAACTCCTGGTATGGTTTGGGGACAAGGTCCTCGAAGGATCTGACTGGTGCAGACTTGCTGGCCCGTTCAGCAAGCTGTTGGGAGACAGTCCAGCCTGCGCCAATCATTTCAGGACTCTCATTCACAAAGATGACAAAGGTCCTGTCTCCTTCCTCAAGTAGGGAGCGGGTGTGCTGTATGGGAACCTCCTCTTGATCTACACTCTCTTCTGGAACAGTTTCGACTGTGGGCCCTCTGACAACAGGTCTGCCCCCACATGACTTGGGACAGCGTGTCATCTTCACATCTCCTGTACGCCAGTCAACTTCTGGGTTGTGTTCAACAAGCCATGTGTGACCAAGAATGATGGCAAGTCGTCCAAGGCTCGTAACGGAGAATGTGGCATGTTCCGTATGGTCCCCAAAGGTGCAAATGAGGTCAACTTCTTCCTTGATTGAGCCAGCCTCATTTGGGGTACCATCAATATTGTAGACGGGGATGGCATGGGGTAGGGGACGGGTCCGAAGTCTGTGTTCCCTTACAAACTCCACATCGATGAACATCCCTGTAGCACCACTGTCAAGGAGGGAGTCAATTGCAAGTGGATGCCCTGTGTCAACGGAGTGGACCTTGAGAGGTACTTTGGTGCATCGGCGGAGGTCAGCAGTACGGACATATAGAGGGACTGGAAGGTTTGCATTAGCAACTGGAGCGATGGGTTGGGTTTTTGGCATGGCTGGTTTGGTTTCAGTTCGATCAGGGATAGGAGAAGGATGCATCATATCGCCTGTGATCCCTATTGTACATGTTTCGAGAACTGAAAACCGATTCGTCGAGCGGGGCATGTCTTTCACCGCTGACTGGCCTAAAAACCCTTTCCTTCATCTTGGACAGGGGCTTCCACCTTCTGTTTGCGTTCCTCCATCGCCGCTGCCACAGATTTAGAGACAATTGCTGCAATGTCCGCCTCCGTGAGGTTTGTGCGGATTCGTGGCTTGCGAGGTTCAGGACAGTCTGGTGAAATGTGACCAGGTCTCTTACAGTTGTAGCAGGTCCGTGTTTCGGTGCGGCAGCGGGATGAGTCAATGTCCATAGGTGTCGCATTACTGGGTGGTGCTGTGACAACAGGAGCCGTAGCAGGAGTGTGGAGTGGACGGGCAGGAGGAGGGCGATTAGGGACATGAGGTGTCTGTGCCTTCCTGACCTCTAACAGACGGCGATGATTGCGGTCAATCTGACAGGCTGCTTCCTTCCAGGCTTTGAGGTTGGATGGAAGAAAGGGCTGGGCGTGGATCTTATCAAGGATACCTGCTGGAAGGCCACGAGCATAGGCATCCTCGAGTGCCTCATCATTAAAGCCTATCCTGCCTGCCAGGATCTCAAATTGAGCCGTGTATTCATCTGCCGACATTCCTGACGCCATCCTAAGGTCATGCAGTTTAGTGCGAGCCGTTCTGGCATGATCTGGGTCACCAAAGGCCTCCTCCACACGTTTAATGAACCCCTCCAGAGTGGATATAGAGGAGGTGCCATCAATGACAGCCTGTGTCTCGTTGTGTGCCCATATCTCCGCAGAGCCTCCTGTCATGAAGGAAAGAGCATATAGGATCTTTGTGCGCTCATCTGGGAAGGATGCCGGCTGGACAGCAATGGACAATCTGATAGACCTGATAAACCCTTCAGTCTCTGCACGGTCTCCATTGAACTTCTCCGGTTCCGCTGCTTTGATAGAGCGAGTAGATGGAGGGACACTGTGAGGTACTGAGGGCGCAAGGGCTTGAGCAGCAGCAACAGCAGTGTTGGCGGCAGCATTGGCTAAGTGGTCGTGAACGTTAACAATCTGACTGTGCAGTTCCTGATTCTGCAGTTGAAGTTGCTGCAGCTGCTGTGCTTGGCTGGAAAGGAGGCCTCGAAGAAATGGCCCATGGTCACCCAGGGAGTCCCAGTATGCGTCTGGGAGTTGGTCTGCCATAGGCTGAGATGAAGGCTGGTTAAGAAAAGCTTGATCTTCTATGAGGGCAACACTAATGACGAAGCCACAACCAAAGATACTCAAGGAGATAAGAGCTGATACTAGGACAATGACCAACTGTGTAGTGGGTATCCTCAGTTTATAACTCTACCAACGATAGATACATGGGGACTTGCCTGTGTAGTGGGTATCCTCAGAGATCAAGCTGAGGAAACGCCACCACACGGGCTACAGTCTTATAGCGCTGGCAAGGCTTACATAATAGGGGAGACAGAAACTTGTAGAAGGTTACAGAAGGTGACGGAATGTGACATGTGACGGAGTGTGACAGAATGTGACGGAAGGTTATGGAAACTGACGGAAGGTAACGGAAACTCATGGAAGGAAATAGAAACTTGTGGAAGGAAATGCGTGAACCCTGACAGGTAGCAGTCAGTGTTTCTCTGACATCATGACCAGATCCTCTGCCACGCATGCCGATAGTATTTTGCCTATCGTATCGAGCAAGGCTATGGGCCGGTACGCCCCTGGGATCGTATAGTCAGCCTTCCCTGGTTTCCGTAGCACCTTCGTGATGGAATCCCTCCACTCTGCCAGGTACACTTGTAAGTCGAAGGTGGCGCGGAAAAGGGGTCCTATATAGGGTAGGAGGATGTCAATGCACTGTTTTATCATCTCGTTTGGAATACCATTTTCTCCTGGAGCTTTAAACCGATTGAGCCTGTTCACTGCTTTCTGTATTTGCTCGTCGGTTATCGGCTGGTACTCAAACGCTGGGGGGGGTATTCGTAGTCTGTCGGTATTCGTTCCGCTTCGGCCATTGGTCTGGGGAAGAACATTTCAAATAGCATGTCAACTTTCTGTTCATTTGTTTCCGCTGCCTCTTTCGTGCCGTTCTCTTTTTGTATTTCTAGCGTTGGTGCCCTTGCTAGTCCCCCGTCAGATGCGCCGGCCGAAGCGTATCTGTGTGCCGTCCAAACTGTCTTTTGGTCTATGTTCCCAAGGAATTCCCCCCAGTGCTCTCTCTTCGACTCTTCTATCGCCTCCGCATATCTATTTCTAGCGCTTCTGTATTCCTCGTGCGACGGGTGTGTTGGGTCCCCTCTTTTCGCGTACGATCTTCTCCCCAGTCGTCTCATCTCCGTTCTTTTTTGGGTGAGCTGTAGCGACCACCAACGCTTCACATATGGTGATGGTTTGCTCTTGGGTACTACCTCCTGTGTAGTGTCCAATATCGCTGTTGTCATCGCTTCTAGTGTAGGTAGAACTGTTGCTGGTTGCTCGGCATTGGGTCTCTAATGCTTTCCTCCAGCTTTGTTCCGAGCACCTTGTTGTACTCTTTCCAGTCCACCTGTCTATAGTTGTGCTTGGGGCCCTGCTCACTACTTCCTACGGTGGCGTTTATTGTTGTGTCTATGGGGAAGTGATCGCTTTTCGGTGGTCGCTCTTCTGGTACTGTTGTGCATCTGATCAGTCTCTCTACCAGCAAAGGTGTTGCAAACACATTATCTGTTCGTGTATAATTTCCCGTGGCCATCGCCTTGAGCGTGGGGATTCCCTTTGGCAGCGTCATGTGTAGATCGTGCTCTGCTACGGCGTCCAGTAACACTTGCGCTTCGTCGAGATTAGCTCTGGTAAACAGATGCGAGTTACGTAGCTCGTCCCATATCGGGTGGTGCCTGTTGAAGTCCCCTACCCAGATCATCCCTTCCGCCTCGCGTTCTCTCGTGTTTCCTTCCACTGCTTGCTCTTGTATGCATTTCCGTACCGCCCTTATGCTGTCAGATTGTGCACAGTCCACGTATATGTTAAAGATCATGACGTCACCCGTGTTTGTTTTGATTTTCACTCCCGTGACGTCCGGCGATCCCACATCTACTGCCCCCCATGCGTTCGTCGCTATTTTCTTGCTTATCAGAACCATCGATATTGTTCGCGCGCCCCTGTCGTCATAGTGGGTTTTCGGGTATACTGTGTACCAGTTGTGCGTGGCTCTGGAATTCCCAAGAAAGTCAATATATGGTTCCTGAATTGCGATGATGTCGTATCGATCCGGTGTGCACTTAGCTAGTAAATCCGCTGTCGCTGTGAGTGATTTGTTTAGGTTTTGTTGTCTGATTCTCAATGTTTGGATGCGTTGGTTGTTTCTGTTCATCTTTGGGGCGGGTCGTTGTCGTTATCATCTCTCTGTGTTGTCTGTTCTTTCTCGCGGTTGGTTCTGATGCCGTAGTCGTCCAGCCGGCTCTGTCTGCCCTCTCCCTGCCCCTGTTCTCTCTCCTGCCAGCCCTGATCCATGTGGCCGACTTGCGGATTTGCCCCTCGGCCTCTTCCCCTTGCGCTCCCTCTACTCTCCATTCTTCCCCTCTGTCTCTGGTTGTACGTTTCCGTCTGCCCTAATTCGTTTGCTCTGTCCTCTGTGAGTCTCGCCAAACGTGCTTCCGCCTCTACCGCCCTCCATCGCCTATCTTCTTGTTCTCTGATCTTCTTGAGCAGATCTCCCGCATCTACTGTGTCTTCCTCTTCCCCTTGTTGTTCCCATGTCCAGGGGTTTTCGTCCGGGAAAAACCTGTAGGTGTTCCGGGTCGCTTTTTTCTGTTACCGCGCACGCTGCTCTGAATACCGGGCAGGTCCTGTCCCACGATGCGTGGCCACTCGTGTCACAGTTCGCGCAGTTGAACTTAGTTGGGTCGTGTTCCTCGCATTCTGCTGTCCTGTGTTCCCCGCCGCATGTCCCCCACCTGTCCCGGCTGTTGCATTCGGCCGCCATATGCCGAGCGTTATATTTCTGACATTTTAGGCATCTTCGTGGTTCCCTTTTCATTCTCCTGGCCCACGTCCTCTTTCCTGCTATGATAAGCCCATCCCTTATGCTCTGGTTCGCTGACTCTGTGGTGGAGAATTTGGCGATGATATGGGCTGACTTTTGTCCCGTCGTTCTCCTGTGCGCCGGTTTTATCCAGCGAGTGGCTATCAGGGTGCCTGCGGGCAGCTTCGAGTCTCGTTCTATTTTCCGCATCTCTGCCATCGCATCTGGTGAGTGGCTCAGCGGGACGTATTCGACTATCACCGACAGCGCTCGGTCTTTTATGGTGGCTGATCCGCTAAACTTGCTTAGGAAGGTTCTTTTGTTGTTCTGGACCCATTTCGCTGCGTTCTCTGTCTCTAGGTCGAATACTATCCCGCCATTCGCTAGTTTTTTGGCCCCGATGAAGGTGATGTCTGTTCGTTCGTGGTCCTCCTCGAGATTGTTGATTGCCTCGTTCACCTTTGCTACTAGCTCCTTCTCTGTCAGCTTATGTAGGGTGTCTTGTTCTCCTTGTGGGTCTGCATCTATCAGTATCTGTCTAGCTTTTGCTTTTGCTTTTGCTAGGTTATTCAGATGCGACAACGGTACGTTACCTCTGAGCGCGGCTGCGTATGTGTTTCCTCCGGTCCCGTTTTCTCCCCCTTGTGTTCCTAATTGCCTCATGCTGTTTAGGTGTTCGATAACGTTGCTGGCCCCCTCCATCGCCATTTTTGCGTTCTCTGCTGCGTCTCTCGCGTCATCCGCCGCCCTTTCTACCCTGGTGAGGGTTTGCTCCAGGCTCCTCTCGACATGTCTCATGACCGCTGCCCCCACCGTTTTTGCCGCCTCCTCCATCATCAGCACTGCTACCGCTCTGACTCCTTCTTGTAGTGTCTTGCCGTTAACGTTGTGCGCTAGGGAGAGTAGGGCGTAGCTGAGCTGTTCCGTTGATAGGGGTGTGGAACGAAGGAGATATAATGATCTGATATTCTACGATCTCAAGTAGATCGTTCTTCCTTATATACAAAATATGATGTCCGTTTGTATTACCAATCCCTTCGAGCTGCTGTGCCGATGCGATGCCGGTGTACCAGCAACCCGGGGTCGAGAGCGATCTCGAACCTCCGGCTAAATGCGTGCCGGCTCTGCCTCGGCGGTGTCATCGTCCCGATTACTAACACTCCCCCTCAGCGAGAAGTCCCTTCGGTAAAATCCTAATTTTCCTAATAGATACCTGTGTTGATGTAAATCTAATCCCTTCGTAAATATGTCCGCTACGTTCTCCTTCGTCGGTACGTATGTAAGTGATGCCTCGTGAGAGACCACTTTCTCACGGATGAAATGATATGCGACATTGATGTGTTTGGTACGCGCATGATACGTTGCGTCATGCGATAGTGTAATGGCGCCTAGATTGTCTGATCGAAGTGACGTGGGCTGGGTTTGATCGATTCCAAGTTCTTCGATAAAACGCCTCAGCCAGATTAATTGCTTGGCGCCCTCGGTAAGTGCCATGTATTCGGCCTCCGTGGTAGATAGCGCGATCGTTCGCTGCTTCTTCGAGCTCCATGCGATAGCTCCCCCTCCTAGTATAGCTACATAGCCACTAATAGATAGTGCGTCGTTTCTATTAGCATAATCCGAGTCGACAAATATTTCGAGGTCGAGACCAGCGTCTCGTCGGAAGATTATGCCGTCGTCACGTGACCCCTTGAGGTACCTGAGCGCGTGCTTGATCGCCGTCCAGTGCTCGGTTCCGTAAGTAGTAGTGAATTGGCTCAGATGTTGTACGGTAAAAGCCAAATCAGGTCGCGTGCTGAGTGCTGCATACATGAGTGATCCGATCGCCTTGGCATAGGGTACTTCGGCAGTTGGACCTGTCGAGTCCATGGGTGTCGTGAGTTTGATCATTTTATGCAGAGGTGTAGATACGGAATGTGCCGTTGTCATGTTGAATCGATCGAGTATGATGTCGATGTAATGCCCTTGTGACATGATCAGTGTTCCCTCATCCCTATTCCTCTCAACTCTAATTCCCAAGATTTTCTTCATTTCTCCTAAATCTGTTAAAGGGAATTTCCCATGAAGCTCCCCTTGAGCTTAATCATCCCTCCTTTGGAGTCAGCAAATAGTCCAAAGTCGTCCACATATACTGATATGACTTCGATTGAGTCCTTATCTTGTCTGATGTAGACGCATTCATCGGCTGTACTTTGATGAAAGCCGAGATCGAGTAGTAATTTGCGTAAGCGCTGATGCCAAGCTCGCCCCGATTGTTTGAGTCCGTAGAGCGCTCTGTATATTCTTAGAACGCGTCCAGATCCATCATCAAATCCGTCGGGCTGGCGCATGTAGATCTCCTCATCTATGGTTGAATTGAGGTAGGCGCCTTTGACATCCATCATTTCGATTTCCCAATCGAGTGTGTTTGCGATCGCTAATAGAACACGTAGTGAATCGAATTTGACCACGGGTGAGGTTATCTCGTAGTAATCCATCCCTGGCCTCTGTGTGAATCCTTGAGCCACAACCCTTGCTTTAGCCTTATCGAATTGTCCGTCCGGTTGTGTTTTGACAGCGTATACCCATCGGCAACCGATAGCTACTCGTCCGGGTGGTAGTTCTGTTAGCTCCCATGTTCCTAACGTCTTGTGTTGGTCCATCTCAATTTCCATCGCTTTCTCCCAGATCGGCGCATCATCACGTGATACCGCCGCTCTGTAATTCTCAGGTTCAGTGACGATTTCTTTCGTTATGTAAACCTGCTCGGTGCGTCCTGAATTATTCAGCTTCCGGTAATCCGGTCTTTGAGTGATACGCGCGCTCCGTCGGATCTCTGGAGCTGGCGCTTGTTCAGGTGGATCAGGAACGGGTGTTGTCTGGGGTGATGACGTCTGTGGGGTAGATGTGATCGGGTCCGGCACATGCTCGCGCGGTGAGTGCTCCCCCTCGAGCGGTGCCGTGTCGTCATCGTCATTATCTGGGATAGGGTAGAGTTTGTTGTCATTTTCGTCAAATGTAATGTTCCTAGAGACTTGAACGTGCTTTGAGGCTTTATTGTAATACCTCCAGGCTTTTGCATGTTCTGCTACTCCGACGAATATATGCTCTTCTGCCTTTGGATCAAGTTTGGCTCGACGTTGATCCGGCACCATAACCCAGCAATTTGTCCCGAATTCCTCTAGACGTGCTATGTTCGGCTTCTTGCCGAATAGTGCTTGGAACGGCGTTGCGTCATCTCCAAGCGCTCGCGTGGGTGATCGATTTTTGATATAACACACGTAAGCCACGGCCTCGGGCCAGAGTATTTTTGGCAGGTTCTTGGCAAACATCATTGCCCGTGCGTGCTCGAGTAAGGTCCGGTTGAGTCGTTCGGCAATTCCATTCTGGGCTGGGGAGTATGGAGCTGTGGTCTCCATGATAATGCCATATTTTGCACAAAATTCCTTGAAATTTTTATTGACATATTCCCCTCCATTATCCGAGCGAAACCTCTTCAGTTTCTGACCTGTTTGGGTCTCGAGGAATGCCTTGTACGTCTCGAAGTGTTTGAGTGCTTCATCTTTGGTGCTCCCAAAATAGATTACGGTGTACCTTGATTTGATGTCCGTGAAAGAATAAAAGTATTTCTCACGCGATGGTCCCTCGGTCTGGGCAGGTCCCCATACATCGGATACTGTCAGGTCACCGACCTGTTCTACAGTGTCCTCGGCTCTTTTGGGGAACGGCTCCACATGCCGTTTGCCTTGTATGCATGCTTTGCATTGGCTCAGCTCGGTTGACTCGTCGATCTCGAGTCCAGTAACTAGGTCGTTAGATTTCAACAATTTTATGGAGTTTATGTTGACGTGCCCTAGTATTCTGTGCCATTTGTCCCATGACCGTCCTTTTGCCGCTGCGGCAAAGTCCCGTGCCTCGACTGATCGAGTGACCCGTGCCTTCATACAGAATAGCCGCCCGCGCTTCTGTCCCTGTGCGAAGGTAACTCCGGCGCGTGATTTGAATTCGACGCCGGTGCCTGAAAATGTGGCCGTGTTGCCCTTATCAGTTAAACGCCCTACGCTGATAAGGTTGTTCAGCGCATCCGGTGCATGCTTGACGTCACGTAGCTCGATCGTGTTCGTCTTGGTGCCGATCTTGAATTCCATGTATATAGTGCCTCGGCCTTGTGTATGTAGTACCGCACCGGGTGAAATTCCTTCGATTTCAGATGGTTCCTCGGCATAGCTAGCGAAATCATTTCGGCTTCTAGCTATGTGTGTTGTTGCCGCTGAATCGGCTAACCAGTCGGATGCGGATATAGCACTGTATGCTACCTCCTTAGATACAAATGCAAAGTCCTTTTCTTCTGCTTGTTTGACTGTTTCTTTGTTCCCTGATTTGAACCATTTCGGTGCTTGGCCCTCCTTGCCGCCACCTTTCGCCCAACAGTCCTTCACGTAATGACCCTTCTTGCCGCAATTTCGGCACTTTCCCTTTGTTGCTCCTGAGTCATCTTTCCTGGTCCTGTGACGTTGTTGCGCCTTAAGCGCCGTCTGCCGTGCCGATCCAGCTTTCCGTGCTCGATCCTCATCGAGGACCCGAGCTATTAATATATCAGCTGTTGTCCCGGCTCCACTGGCGTTTACTGCCGTAATAAACGCCGACCAAGAATCTGGTAATGACGTCAGCAACGTGTTCGAGAACTCGGTGTCACTGATGTAATGCCCCCGCGCATTCAATTCTTGTTGAATGCCGCGGAGCTTGCGTACGTGCTCCTCCATGTTCGCGCCGTCCTCGGCAAGCGTCCGGAAGAATCTCTTCGGAGATTTACAATCCCACTGCTCCCTTAGATTCGAATATTGCTTGTAGACTAGTCCATACAGCAAACGCAGACATCGTCTGATTGATGTAAACTAGTTGTTCATCGGCAACTCTGAGGCAAATCTCTTTTCTAGCTTTCTTGTCCTTCCTTCTCCAATCGTCGATTTCCTGCTGCTCGGTCGCAGTGACGTTGTCGGCATCTGCCGGTCTCGGTTCCGTCTCCCTGCCGATAGCCACGTCCCACAGATCTAAGTCATCGAGTATCCACTCGAGCCGCCGGCGCCACGCCGCGTAATTATCCCGTTCAAGGGGTCGATCTTGTACGTGTTGTTGCTACTCGACATCGTCGATCGGTATTTGAGTTATTGGAGTATAGAGCGTAGTTAGATTTGTAGTAGTTTAGTTATGCGCGGGGCCCATAACCTGTGGAACGAAGGAGATATAATAATCTGATATTCTACGATCTCAAGTAGATCGTTCTTCCTTATATACAAATATGATGTCCGTTTGTATTACCAATCCCTTCGAGCTGCTGTGCCGATGCGATGCCGGTGTACCAGCAACCCGGGGTCGAGAGCGATCTCGAACCTCCGGCTAAATGCGTGCCGGCTCTGCCTCGGCGGTGTCATCGTCCCGATTACAAACATTTTTTTTCATAGCTCATGCTTTTCATCATCTTGCTTCACTGCGTTCTGCTCCTTTCTACTCATGTTTTCGGATCCCTCTGATGAAAACATCCAGGAGCAGGTTCTGAATAAATGCCGCAACTCCTTCACAGCTGTCTTTTCCCCCACCTCGTGCAGCACCTCAATTGGGTGCCATATCTAAGGCAAGTCTCCAAGCTCCTCGTTGTGTTCATCTCATGTGCTAACACTCGCTGTTTACCCCTAGACCATGAATATGTCATGACCCGTCTATTTTGTATACCCAGTAACTTTGACACCCCACTTTTACGTTCTCACCCTTCACACCTCGCCGATTGCGCCGAATGCTTATTCGCTTTTGCATCACTCGCACGTAGCAGTGCTACCTGGGCTTGATCAACGCCTCCTCCCCAACTCAATTGTCCACCGTGGGTCCCTCACCTCCCTGGCTCACACCCTGTCGGATGCTCCTCTAATCGGATGGCGCAACACATTTATTTCCTATATCCAGTCATCCCTATTATCCGTTTTCCCAGTCCTCCTCTATGTTCACATGGCTTCACCCTCCCCCTGGGCCACGACTCTTCGATGATCGTTCTATTTCGCCCTTTGCCGCATTTCGCTGAACAACCATTCACTGCTCGCATCATTCGCCAGCAGGCACACCATCACAACACAATCGACATCCCCTACCCGGCATGATGGCTCATCACTGGCTCCATCAGCTTCTCGATCCAACCCCTTTAGGTGTTCATATGAGCAGGATGCGTTCGTGGGACGTCCAACCCGTAGGTCATGTGGGATCAACCCAGTAGACAAAGAGTCCATGCAGGGTGGTGTATATGCGGGTCCCAAGACATGGTTTTGTACATAAGTGCCTTCGCCACCTTTACTTTCCATCATTTCATGTTCGCCCCCTTCTCCCACTCTATTGTATGTTTATTTCATCTATGTTGTATCATGACTACACACACCCTATCCAAACTTGACTCGTGATGGCCTCTTTCTTATTCACTGATACCTTACGAGCATTCGATATAAGTAGTTTACATTTGCATGTATATTCCTCAGTTCAATTATCATACGTCATCCATCTTGTGCAAACTTGACCTTGCTGTGATCATCCTCTTGAGCCTTCTCCTGGAGATTTCTATCTTCAACCAGAAAAGGACTTAGGTATCACTGGTGAGTTCTCATACTTCATCTTCGTTACCTTAGCCTTTGAACTATTTTCTTTGCTGTTGGCTAAGGGCTCCGAAGGAGCACCTTCACCGGTGAAGGGATTGTCACCACTTAGACAGCCCTTCTGTGACACCTTGCATGTTACATCATCAAGTGCCACGGGCTATTTCGCTACGACTGTAGATAGGGCGAGCTCCGTTCGGGCAGCCCTCTTATCCTGTGAACATTTGTTGGTTCACCTATTCGCCGATCGGCATACTTATTCGCACAAGTTATTCGGGCATTCGCTGTGTTCACTAATACACGATATTAACGTCTAAAAACCAATCTTGCCAATATCCCACTCCTAGGAAGCTGCTCATGCAGCAGGGAGGGGTGATAAAAGTGAGTTGCTATAGTTACTTTCCTTGTGATTCTGCTGATATATTTTCTTATTTGAACAGGTAAACATTAAGATGCTACATTTGGATGACAGGTGTTTTGGAACCCTTCAAGACTTTGGTGTCAGAGCTAACACTTGGTCTATCAGAACGTGTCGTATACAAAACTCAAAGAATATTAAACAATGCTGCAGCACAACTCCGGAAATAATTTAATATTTGTACCTTGGTTGCAATCCGCGTAAAAACTAGTCCAAGTTAATATGGATGGAAGGCAATACATTTCTTAGCAGCACTGAACAATAAACTAAAAGTCTGTAGGTTCGAGGACGACTATCGGGGTCCAAGTATTCCAAAAAGATAGGAATGGCTTCACAGGAGAGTTTGTAAGTGGACTGACCCGATTAACGTCAATGCACTGCAATAAACGAGCGACTAGAGTTTAATAAGTGACTTGTGAAAGTCACTGAACAGGAAAGTCACTGATCAGTTCGTCTCGGGTATTGGAGAGCTAATTGACAAGGAAATCGGTTGTCAGACTCACTCTGCAGAATTTCACCTGGAGTGTTAGTCCGGGTGGCTAAGTAGAAACGCAACTACTTAACTGAGAATTAATACACTAAGTAAGTGTAATAACCCTAGCTGGGGTTAGCAGCTTAGTAAGCTGTGCAAGCTTGGCAAGTCACACGAGGTATGTGGATAGTAGATGATGATGTATTTGGCTGATTTTACTGCTAAAACTGCAGGCTATTTATACTGCATCTATCTAGCTTATGTAACTACTGCTAGGAACCTTGTAGAAGCTTCTACTACTGTGAAGAACCTTGTGGAAGCTTAGAGAAGCTTCAGGAAAGGTTTGGAAACTATTGGGAAGGCTGTGGAAGGTTCTATTGCTATATTGGGTTAAAGTCACAGCTCTGTGACAGTAAAGCTAAGAGTATGTAAGAAACTCCCACGCTCATGTGATTATCATGTGACGAAGGAAAGTCATGTGACTTCAAGCTGGATTGAGGTCATGTGATGGTGTCATGTGATTGTCAGATGACCATAGATAATCAGGTGACTTTGAGGTCAGGTGATTGTCAGGTGACTGTAGATAATCAGGTGACTTTGAGGTCAGGTGATTGTCAGGTGACTGTGGATGATCAGGTGACTTTGAGCTGTTTTTGAGGTCATGTGATAGTCATGTGACCATGGGGATTCTTAGCTAAACTATCAAGAGATTGTTGTATCTTGTGGACCCAATGTGAGTGTAGCTATGGCACAGCACAGCCTAACATAGCCTTGTTGCTATGGTAGCATAGGTTGGGCAGAGTTTGTATTGCACAAACTGTGTTGTGGAGGCTTGGGAATAAATTGCTATTTCCAGAGTGCTGAGTCCGAACCGGTAGGTTGGTCAGGGCTCGGAGTTCGGGCTCGCGCGCGTCGGAGTTTGAGTAAGCAGAGTTGTGGATACATGTGGATTCATAACTCTGCTGCAACAGAATAGAAGTGTTTTGGGCCAAGGACTTCGTTAAAAATGGCGAAAAAATGATAGGAAATTAGAGGAAGTTTAAATAGAGATCATCCCAATGATAGCAAAGCCTGTATGCTATATTTTAAGGTCACTATTTCGAAAATACATCTCCTATTTGACCGGCAAAGCAGGATCCCATACACCAGGCAGATCAAAGAAATCAGCAACATTACGAGATGAACGCACATTTCTCTGAACTATATTCTGGCGATGTAAAATCCCAGCAAGCCACCTGGCATGTCCTGCGTGAACAGAAGCTTGATTTACGCAACTTAGCTGATCTTGGAAATGGTTGGGGTATATGGTGGACCACTCGTGGAGGTACAGGAGCTAAGGCGTACACTCGCCATTTATTACAGTGGTAGGGAATAGTGCAATTCTTAATGGATGCACGCAAGGCTAAATGTGACCAACAACTCAAAACGAAGGGGCTGGACATCAATGAAAAGAAATGGCAATGAAAAGCTCTGTATGATTTTACAGAATGTCTAGCTCATTTGGATATCACATATCTCCCATTGGAGCAGGGAGCCCTGGGTCGGAGTAGACCAGAGGCAGGTAGCAGGCCCATAACTAGGTGGATACCTGCGCTTCGCGCGGGAGCCAGAGAGCACAGATTGGTAGATAGAGTGACTGTGACATAGCCTAGATCATCATTACGGTTTCTTGCACTACCCCACTGTGAGCGAGCCGCTCACCTTCGTCAGGACCCTACTGCTCCACCATCCAATATCCATATACGACGGATCACCCGCATATTGTTGCACAACGATGGTTGCCACCAGGGTTTAATGGAGCGACTTCCACCTGTTCCGTGGCATGAACATGTGTGGCAGTAGCATCACAACAGTTGAATGATGGTGTTAAAGTGGAAAGTCTAGGTAGCAGCTCTTGCTTGTCCACTAGTCTGTCAGATGATGACATCACCACTAAGCTGGGAAGCCTTGGTGAAGAAAGACAGCCCATAGGTCAAAGCATTTGGAGCTGATTGTTCCAATCATCTTTGAACGCATCGCAGTCGGTGTTTATGAGGTCAAGGAAAAGCTCCTGTAAGAGCCATAGATGATGAGGGTTGAGGCGATTTCATCGAGGGCTTCTCACATCATGCGTGACCCCTGTTCAAGCTCACCAAGAAGGATGTACAATGGTCAGGGGTGATCGTGAACAGCGGGCATTTGATGGCTGAAGCTGCGATTCACATCAACGCTGATCCTGCACTCTGTAGATGACAATCAACCATAACGGGTGGAGGCTGACAGTTCAGATGTCACCACTGGTGCAGTCCTGTCCCAGCGATCTCCAGATGATGACAAATGGCATCCCATTGCATTTTACTCCAGAGTCTCACTCCTGTGGAGCGAAATTATGAGATTCATGACAAGGAGATGCTGGCGATTATTCGTGCCCTAGAGGAGTGGCGACATTTCCTTGAAGGCACTAAGCATTGCATTGAGATCTGGACTGACCAGAAGAACCGGAGTATTTTCGCACTGCAAAGAAGCTTAATCGCAGGCAGCTAGATGGTCCCTCTACTTGTCGCATTTGATTTTGAGCTTCACCATCGGCCTGGTGTCATGATGGGCAAGTCAGACGCACTGTCGCAGCGCTCAGACCATGGGTCAGGATCAGGTGACAACAGCGATTTGACTCTGCGACGCCCAGAGCTGTTCATTGTCCATGCCCTGGAGGGGCCCACCCTGGTGGGGAAGAACGTGGGATTATTCACGATGTGAAGAAGGCATTTGGAGATGGGTCACTGGAGGATGAGAGTCGCAGGGGCGGTAAAGAGGCTGCAAGAGTCTGGTGGGAGATCGCTGGTGTCTGCAGAGTGGGCTGAGATGGATGGGTTGCTCACATTCCGAGGTAAAGTTTTACGTTCCAGATGTCCAGGACCTCAGGTGACGAATTGTCGCCCAGCACCATGATTCAGGTCGCTGGTCATCCTGTGCGATGGAAGACCCTTGAACTCATCTCACGAAATTACTGTGGCCTCACATGTTGCGGTATATTTGTGGGTACTCCAAGGCATGTGATTTATGCCTGCGAACAAAGGCACGAAGGCAGCCACCCCTCGGTG